>JAQIWI010000135.1:0-63873 GCA_034698825.1 Deuterosminthurus bicinctus | reverse complement strand
ACGAATAGCGGTCCTGTAAATATACGGCAATGTTCATTAACATGATGTGCGTATACATTTTGTATGTAATGAGATAGGAGTGCTGTTGCTCTGTCATCGAGGCATATTCAATATTTATCTTGATCATCATTGTTTGTTTACCTTTAGATTCTAAACATAGGGGATTGCATAACATGGTACAACCAGTGTGGACCTGCCGGTGAGGCGGGTGAAGGAGGAGAAATTGTAGCGGCCTACCTTTCCAATTTACCCAAAAGTATACTTTGCATGCCAATTTATAACGGTCAGCGTCAGGTCATCGGAGTGGCTCAACTCATCAATAAGGTAAACCAGATCGAATTATTGTTCCTTTCTTGAGTAGCCGTTATTTTTTTCTCCGTGTGAACGATTGAGTATGATGATGTGATGACTCTTTCGTTTTACTACTTGTGTGCGGTGTGTGCGTGCTTGTGTGAGCACAATGTGTGGAAAGTGCTATTATTACCATATTACATGAACAAATTACTATATTACTGGTAATAAACAATAGCCCTCCTGGACTTCGGGTGTTATGTATGTAATGTACGTTAATTTTTTCCTTTTTACTGTTACTGTTTTCTATTCGGGTGGCTTCCTGTAGGCGAATAACCAGCCATTTACGGACAGTGACGCCATAACCTTTGAGGCTTTCGCCATATTTTGTGGTTTAGGCATCCACAACACCCAGCTATATGAGAGCGCTTGTAAGCAACTATATTCTGAATAAAATTTGGATTTACGTTCAGGATCAATCAGTACATCAGTATACATGTACATATATCGGCAAGACCCTTTCATGTGTGTTCATTTGTGCTTGGGCCAGTCTTGCAATAATGATCAAGTAAAATGAAGTTAACATGAGCAGCGTAAAGAAAAAAAATACGGCTGGTTGTCCTGCAATATATATTTTCCTGTGATCTCATCAGCGCCCAGAGCAATACCCGGCAGCCTTGAAAGGGTCTTCGGATACCATACTGACCATTTTTAGAACCCTTAGCAGTAGTTTATACGTTGCACGATCTTCTTGTCTGTACAGTTTTTAATGCAACCTTGACTCTGACCTATTGGCACATATGAGACGTTTTTTTTCGTAGCTTTAGCTAACCTTATTCACTACACACAACAAAAACGTTATAAATACATTGAGGCTAAGTTAATGATGAAGATGGTAATGCAAGCATCATGAAAAATGCAAGTAATGCTCATTTTGAATCATCCTTTTGTGATTTGTCAACTTTTCGGGGGAAACTTCTTGCTCGATTGGATGCTTGCACATACACTTAATCACCCAACTCACAGGCAAGTTAATGGCAAAGCAAAGCGTAGCCCTGGAATGTCTATCGTACCATGCAACTGCATCGCCCGAAGACACGGAACGGCTTCGTCGTGATGAGATCCCCTCCTGTGCTCATTTTAAATTATACACGTAAATTGACCATTAATAAAATACTGTCCGTTTATTTTATTTTATGTCTTCAGATAGGTAATGAGAGAAGGTGCTTCTGGTAATTCATTATTAATATGCACACATTTTTCCTTTATTTCCTCTCCCCTACAGCTACGACTTTAGTGACTTTGGCTTAACAGACAGCGACACATGCAAAGCCACTATTCGCATGTTTTTCGAGCTGAACCTCGTGGAAAAATTTCATATTCCGTACACGGTCAGTAGTCCCTTCTAATACTAGATTAGCCGTAGTGAGTAAGTACAGTTAATCGGAGCTAAGCACACAGCCAAGTCTGTGGGTATCTTGAGCCAAGGCGGATTAGAATGCGCTCTGTTGTTTCCTATGACGACCTCACGTTGTCTGCTGCTGCCTTGGTTCAAGTGAAAGTCGAATTTAATTATATTTGTATGTGGAAGAAAATTTCTCTAGGGGGTCTATGTGGTAACTAGCAATGGTTTCACTGTAGGTTTTATGTCGGTGGATACTCAGCGTGAAGAAGAATTACCGGCCTGTTAAATACCATAATTGGCGTCATGCCTTCAATGTGGCTCAGACTATGTTTACAGTATTGAAAACGGGGAAAATGGAGCAGTTTCTGGATGATCTTGATGTGAGTATATTGATGACTTGGAGATGCATAATTTTTAGACTGGAAGGTAGGCATTAAGAATTGTTTACATTGTAGATCCTAGGACTGATGGTTGCTTGTCTCTGCCATGATCTTGATCACAGAGGAACCAACAATGCATTCCAGCAACAATCCGCATCTCCCCTGGCCGTCCTATACTCTACCTCTACAATGGAGCATCACCATTTTGACCAATGTGTCATGATTCTATCTTCAGAAGGCAATAATATATTTCAGGTAAGCTCCAATTTCCATCCTTACTCAAATTAAATCTGATCAGATTTTGAAAAGGGAAATAAAATGGTGAAACGGGCATTGCGGCAACTCCAATGACCTCAGACAATGGATAATAAAATGAACGTTGTAAGACGCCAGAATAAGAGTGTCTGGAAAGACATGGCTTACAGGCATGGAGCTGGTGCCGACTGGGAATGATGTGGTTTAATTAAAAGTTGTTCAAGTAGCTCTGTCTGAAATGAGAGAATGGCGCAAACGGGAGAGTAAATAAGCTATACGTCAAGCTCAGTGCCCTCGTGCTCGTGAATGCTTCCATGTATTTTCTCATTAAACAAACCAAGTGGTCGAAAATTGTAGGATCTGTCAGCGGATAATTACCGGAAAGTAATGAAAATTGTGGAGAAGTCCATCCTTTCTACTGACCTTGCCATGTATTTCCGCAAGAAAGATAAATTCATTGAGCTGGTGGATAATGGGGAGATCTCGTGGCAAGGAGAAGACAAGAAAGACCGTAAATTCTTACTGTCACTTTCCTTTTCTCTTTTACTTTTTTCTTCACTTGTGTGTATGAAGGAGTGAATGTCGGGATGTGATGAGAGTATATGTGAGTGAAAGAGAGAGAGAAAGAAGTAATTATGTGTGAGGCCCGTACAATTTATCCCCTTTCATGTGCCTACCTATTCTATAGTTCTTTGCGGCATGATGATGACAGCCTGTGATGTGGCAGCCATAGCTAAACCCTGGGAGCTCCAACATAGGATTGCTAAACTAGTTGCAGATGAGTTCTTTGACCAAGGAGACTTGGAAAAGGAGCAATTGAACCTGCAGCCTGTGGTAAACCGTTCAAGCTAATAATTTAATTTTCAGCGTAAATTTCCTTCGTAACTAACTTCTTCGAACTTTTAGGCCATGATGGACCGGGACAAGAAGGATGAGCTCCCTAAGATGCAGCTTAGTTTTATAGATGTGATTTGCTTGCCCTTATATAAGGTAAGGAAGCAATGTGTCTATAGCAACTTTAATCGCCAACTCAAAAAACGTTGTTTAATTCCACGTACATATGGATGTGAACCACAGACACTTTCCGAAATATTTCCATGGCTTACACCCTTGTATGATGGATGCAAAAATAATCGGAAGAACTGGCAAGATCTGGCAGAGAAAGTTGACATGGGCTTAACATGGATAGATCATGACTTCATAGAGAAACCTGTGGAAGAGTTTGCAGGTGGTTTTCTTTTTCATTGTACATCCAAAGTATTGCTTCGAAATAGTTTATGTACGAAGGAAAAATTTTTGTGACAGGCACGGACGTCGAATTGGAAGATGTCAACTTTGTGGTGACAACATTACAGTGTAGCAATATTGGGGAGAGCGCAGGAACCGGTGGCTCCTCTGGGGGTAAAGGGGCAAAATTCAGGGTAGGAAAATGGCTTCGGTCCGGCCGGAAAAGTGGATCTAGGGAGTCCAAGGAGTCCAACTGTAGTTCTCTTCAAAGCCCAACGCAGCAGGAGAAGGTGGCAGTGGCAGATCCAGTTGAGGCGGCTAAAGTTTTGGAACAACAACAAGAGACCAGCGGGAGGTATTCGCCGAATAAGAATTGCTCTATCTGCTGATATTAGGTGCACACCTGGGCGCTTCTGAATTGATGTTACTATTCATTCACTGACCTGATTCACAGCAGGAAGGTGCGGCATTCAGTGCGATGACATAACAACGCTGGCCTAACAAGCTGTGGGTTGCGGTGGTGATATTTTGTATTAACAACTCATACTTAACTCGTGTCGTTTCAGAAGGGAAACTTTATAAGCAATATAGAGAGAAAACTAATAATAGATGTATTACTATTATTATTAATTGACATACCGCTACATTGTGTATACTTGTTACCTGTTATATAATACCTTAAGGATTTCTTATTTTTTCTTCGCCATTATACTACTACTGACACTAACGGAAATTATTACGCCCTGTATATCTCTTACGCAACAATAAGTACACTTCCGCCTGTAAAATTTCTTGTCAAATCGTGTCAATATTAGGCTTGACTCTGGGCTGTCAGTCAGTCTCCATGATAGGTCTTCGTAAATGTAATCCTCTTTACTTTCAAGATTATAGCTTGCATAGCAACCCAAATTAGAGTTATTACACCAACAGTATCGCCATATAAACGATCTAATTCGCTCGTGGTTATAGCTGAAAATTGCTTTTTCCTCATCTCAGGCCATGCCTGCGCATAGTTGCTACAAACGGTATCGCCTGTAACCTTGCAATCAGTCATTGCAGATTTCTACACTTCACCATTCAGAGACCTGTAAGACAAAGCAAGTGAAATCCAATCACTGACTTTCAGAAGACTGCGATGGAATAGTTTAATTCGCTAAATTTCTTATCAAGAAACAATTAGACATTTTCAACAGGCACTGTAATTGCACTATTTGCACATAAGATATCTAGTAAATTCATTTCGGAAAGCTTAAATCTCACAAGGACCGCAATTTTCAAAGCATCAGCGAGTAGTGCATGAACAGCAGGGTGATGATAAGATAGAGCGTCCAAGACGGAGCTCCAGCCACATCTGCTGATTTGGAACATACATTTCCGGAGGAATATCATCTTCGGCCACCGAGTTCATGGATGCTGATGGCGATGATTCATTTGAGTCTATACAGAAATATTTATTGAAATGAAATTTCAAACATGGAAGGTGAGTTTTTTAAGGGTGACTCACCAGATGGAGCCACTCTTCTAGTCTTCCTTGTAGGCTTGCCAACACCCAGAACATCTCCTGGACTTCGTAGAAGCAAATATGCTACGCCCTCACAACGTTTCAAAACCTCCAACTGTAAAAGAGCTTTCCTTGCTTCCGCCTCAAGTGAGTCGTTATTTCGAATCCAATCTCGTAGAGAAAGGAAATCTCGAAGAAGCTGCACGGCTCCCCATTCACTATGGATATTTTCGTTAACATAGACCATAAAATCTTACACAAATGGATTGAAAAGTTACGTCCAACCTGAACTGAATCTTCCGTTGCAAAATAAATTGAAGCCATGCTTCGCATGCAGCTTGTATCACTTGTTTGCCCATTGCCTCCTGAACAGGTCCACCGACATATTCAACTAACGCAGACATCACTGGCTCCACGACACGATCTGAGCATGTCAACAGTAATTTAATTTCAACCTCTTTGTCATCACTATAATCTTGAGAACCAAGCTGAATGCTGGAATTATTACCGATGAAGACTTGAACATATGCGGATGGTTTGTCAGGGTCAAGGCCAGAATTCGGTCCAACACCTCGCCAATGAGAGGCAGGGGGCATGTAAGATTGCAATGTTGCGAGGCTTAGTGTTTGTGATACAGGTCCAACAGCAAGAACCAATTCGTCCGGCATTGCCTGCAAGTTTCAATAAGCAAACTATATGCATCCAGAGACCGAACGCTCCCACGAATCCGATTTAATTGACGGCAGTCGAAATAAAAAATCTCAGAAAACCTTACACTTAGCTTGTTCAGTGTCTGAGTTAAGTCATCAGTGCACATTTGCCGTTGAAGTGCTGCTAATCTAAGGCAAACGTTCTCCACTGTAAGCAGAAGTTGTCTTGTAGCCAGTAAATTCTAAGGATCAGAACAACACACATGCATACTCAGTTAGAGTTCTTGGCAAAATGATAATCATACATCAGGAATTTACTTACCTTCTTGTCGCGAACAAGATTAACAATCAGTGCAGTATCTCTCTGTGAGCAAGCAATGAACTGAGGAATGGCCCAGCCATTTAACCAAACTTTGGCCCTGCGAACCATCCAGCTATGAAAGTATGCCAGAGTGGCATCCAGCCGAAACAAGATTCCTGCTTCGTCCCCCAACGATGCTTCCAATGGTCCCGTGTCATCAATCTGGGATGAGCCCCCTACCAAGGTTAGACAATTAGTACTGATGTCACCAAATCGCTCTCCAATGTCCGACGACCATTCCCCGGCTGTTGGATGCCTCTTCACCGAAACTTGTTCCGGTCTCTTGATTTTCCGAGCACATCCGATTCCGAAGATCATCTTCTCATCCCATTTGGAAACTTGAGTGAAGGACTGAATAGCTGAAAAAATCGTTTCCATCGCGTGAATACACCTTGCCCAATCGTCCTCAGCATCCCCACCACCTTCAAGATTTCGTCAGTTAAAGTACTACTGAAAATTTGTTTTTACAAAATATTAAATCTATTTTACATCACCTTTTTGCGTGGTTTTCCACGACCTAACGACAGTATTAAATTTCAATTCACCCTGAGGTTTTAGTACATATGGAATACGTTGGAAGGCATACGACCACAGGATGGTGTCTGGTGTAGTTTCTCCAACCAAACTCCAGAGATAATGTTGGAAAATGGATAAATACTTTTTCTTTCCATTGGAGGTCAGACCTCTGTCTGTCTCTCCCTTCTTTGACTTGCCCCGAGGTAGTAAACCTGGCACCTTTGCAACGGACCCGAAAAATCCATCGAGGTAGACGGAAGCTGCGAGATCTTGTAGATTTATGCGCATTTTGTTGATTTCGGAATTATCGTGAACCACTGACTCCTTGTCCACAGAACACAATGAGGAAAAGTTGATTGATATGAGACGGGATACATGAAGTGCCTTTTTAATGGCCAACTGTTCCAGTACTCGGACAATTGGAAGAGCTTTGAGGGAGAACTTGAGCAATGGACTGTCATTGTTATTCGCTCCGTCCAACTGAACAACCACTTTGACGCGGTTCACATTCTCGGACCAGCGGTTGTGCTGCGTCTGGTTCCTCATGATGTCCGATGGCGGTTGAGCAGTTACTATTGTCGCCTCCGATGGAGCCATCCATAGTGCCTCCAGAGAAGTATTGTATACGTGAGTTAAAGTAAGGAGTTCCATGTGCTCATCCTCATCCCCATCGCCAGTCTCCTTCCCTGTCCCATCCTGGCTCACTGTTGACCAGAACAGCTCAATGTATGAATGGATGAGGGCAGAAACGTAGAATAGAATGGCAAGTCGATCTTGATTCACAACTTGCTTCGCTTGACGTATCTGACATTAGGGTTATATTTAGGCTAAACCAAGAGAATCAATGAGTACTGGTCTATTACCTTGGAATAGGTTATTAATTTGCAGTGTGACTGGAATTGGGAAAGAGCTATGAACTGACGATGTGCATCACTAATGCTATCACACAAGGTTTTCAACTGCTCACTTGCAGATTGCAACAGGTTTTCATGGATACTATCGTCATCAGTGATTTTTTGTTGATGACCACATCGAACTATCCTCCGTACTCGACAGAGAATCAAACGAATTCGCGTTATGAACTCACTTGCCTCGTCGTGGATATTCCAGAAGTGTCTTAGTAACTGAATACATTCCGTGTTAATGCTACTGTGCAAAAGTTTAATATCAGGACTACGAGCCGAAAATGGCTCGTCCTCTGCCAAGGACATTGTGTTACACAGGAAACAATACTAGCAATTACTATTTGGTAACCTTCCGAACCCAACTGAGGGTGAAGATAACAAACTTTATTGGAAATGCCAATGTGTGCATACAGATCGTCCTCATTCAATCGCTCCCGTTCCAATGTGTCACCTCGGAAACGGAGTGTAAACACGGAAATCAATGGCACTCGTCGTGCACATTTTCCCGTCATTGCGGCAATCATTCTGTTTATGCTCTTACAAGCTGATTTGTAAAAAAAATTATGCTAACAATTTTAACAGGAACATTCTTTTATCTCCAGTGTTTTGCGATGATTTAAAGTTTAACGTCAACTGGTAAAAGCAATGTATTTCCGTAGCTAGTTTTCAGAATTGGTCGTTTTATTAAGTACACTGCCGATAGCACTACTGCTTCCATGGTAATTTAATTCTCTAGGAGGTTCATTTGCAAACTTCACGTACTACTTCTGAATTTCCCTTCGTGGTTAAATCACCATTTCTAGTCATGATCGCCGACGAATTCACTCACTCATAATTCCATCCAGAAAGAACAGGTAGCTTGTAATGAAGAAGTCCCTATACAATGCCAGCATTACAGCAGAATAAATCTTAACGTGGGGTAGGTTATACAAATTTTCAATTTGGTTGTTATGGCAGCTAAGAGAGTTTAGACGTATGGGGGCTAGCTCCTAGCGCTGCTGAAGTGCATGAGAGTATGCGCTTGGGCAATCCTTGCGCCTTCTGTGGACTCAATATTTTAGATGGGACACAACGGATTATTAAACTTCAAAGTGTAATCAATCAATTGTCTCCCGCAACCTACAATGCCACTCATGCCTAATGGGTCTCATTGTTTTTAGATCTACCATGGCATTGGATTTTCCATCTACTTTGCACTTTTCGTGGCAGCTGGTGCACGATCAGAACAGCAGTCGGTCCGATTTTACTTGAACCTGTTAAGAACACGTGAGTCTCCCCACAATTTAACAATTAAATGTGCCTAAATAAACCATTACAGGGTGGCCCTGTACGGCCATGATAACAATTCACACAATCCACCTCCTATCGCTTCTGCTACTATGGCAAGGACATAAGAGGGTGAGCAGGACAGAGTACGTAATGCATGCTAGTAACATAATTATAATAAAGTCTTTACTTCATGAGTGTATCAGGTGAAAGCCTGTCAACTCTTCTCTATAGCAGCATTACTCTGAACTCATCTTCCCAATGTGGACACTCTACATGCGCAATTTCTTTTCTCCTACAGTCCAGTCCCACCGTGCTACTCATCTGGCTCATCGTATTCACTGTCTTGGTGATAGCTCAAATGACAATCATCCTCGTGGACCGATCCAGCTACCTCCTAGCGCAAATCCCCCTCCTATTTTTCCAGTTGTACTGTTTCTGGGTGGTGTGGGAATTGCGAGAGCACTTCCGCTTCATGCTAAATACACGTGAGGAGATCCCCATGATGACGCTGATGAGAATAGATGACACAGCCCATTGCAACGACCGAGCTGATGGTGAAATTCCTCCGTCACAAGTGGACTCTTCATTCGAACGCTTCGGTTACCAAGTGTATACATCTACAGTGTGTGGCTACTCAAGGATTCCGAAGGATGCCTTGGAAATTGCTCTCGGGCCGTCCTCATCCCCGGCGTTCTCTGCTTATTATCGCACATGCTTTTGCCCCATCCCAACCCACCGGTCTCGCATTGTTACACAAATCGCGTCCTCAAAGCCGTCAAAGCCACCAAACTCCACTCAGGCGCCCAGTGCCTCTGCCGTACGTCTCAATAATGCTCAGCAAGCGGTCCCGGGTCAACGGGTTCTGTCCGTCGTGTCCCGAATGGAGAAGCAATATCGGAGATGAGGGTGTTTATATACAGTTCTCAGTTTTTCTTCTAAAAAAATTCTCAGTGTAACCAAACTCTTACGCTCATGACATATACATCCTGTCTTATAAGCTCATTTAATATGCCCTCATAATTCTTCATAAGACTCATCTCACTGTACTATTGTACATGGAAATTTAGGCGATTAGAACACTGTGAAAGGTTCAAGTCTGCCAACTTGTACTTGGACATATGATAGACATAATTATTTACATCCTCAGTGCTTTGCTTAATTGACAGGTAAGGGGATTTCTGAGCGATGATCTCTACATGACGTCATGGGAGGTACCCAATGGAATCTTGAGAGGTAATTTCGAGTCTGGCCTCACCATTGGGATTGGCTTTGTGTACTTCCCTCGCTTTGTGAGAGCAGCTTGTCATTTTAAGGCTGAAGGATTGAGGCGGGAATGAGGGTGATCTTATGGCTCATTGTGCGAGCATAATAAATATACCGGGCCGGGGGCTGGCTTTCTTTAAGACACGATTAAGTTGACTGAAAGGATCCAGTAGAACAGTGCTTTTCTTACCGCCATCCAAGTCTGACTGGCTTCATTGTCTGCTAATATTATTTTTTCCAGCATATTATTATTATTATTAGAAAGCTAGGAGGAACTTTGGCGGTAGTGGTTATAATAATTAATAGTCTGCTATAGTATCTCTGTGCATTATTGAGCTGAAATATTTTGCATTGTGAAGGACAAGATAAAGGAGGAGGTTAGCTTGGAAGTATAAGCGAAACTTGGAGCCTATACCTCACGCATGAAAGATTTTCTCTCGTGTGGCCACACACAAACGAACACACAAGTTGCAAAAGTTGAGAGAATGCTGTGGGGCTTAAATTTTACAACTACTTTTGTTCTTGATTGACATTCTTGAAACATTTTCAGTGACACATTCATGTGTAAATCTGGGAGTATCTAGTGTGGTGTGGATGGTTGTACTTTAGTAATCAGAAGACATTTTGTCAGAGCCATGTTATGACGACAGTTGAGAGGAAATAGTGGAAGACGAATCTTGCGGAGAAGGTTCTATCGAGCACAAAGTACTTACATTGTAGTAAACTATACTGAGCGTGTGATTGAAAATCGGAGCGATAGGATTATAACTGCGGCTGGAAACAATGAGGGCTAAAAGGAAGAGTTCGAAATTCGATGAACTACATTCGGTAAAATAAAATATGATGCTTTTTTTAAGAATGTTGATGGAGGAGAGTTTTCATGGGTTTTCATTTACCATTTTAGGAAAGAGGGCAGGAGCTTCTGAAATGCTTAACCATACAAGAAACACTTGATGGTGGGAGCGTCACACCCAGAGGAACATTGGTCTGGGCGAAAATGAGCGGTTCGGTGTACTGGCCTGGAATTGTAATAGAGCTAGAGGACAAGCCAGGTGAGATTTTGCTGATTTGGTGTAATGGAAAAATCCGTGGTACTAATTGTACTTTTTTTCATTTAGATGCCAGTATTGATGATGAGCAGGAAACAGTAGACCCGAATTCGTATGTTATGGTGATGTTCTTGGAAGAGAAATTCCGAATTTTTCCCATATACTTGGGGAAAGTGATTCCTGTGATGGAAACAAGATTAGTGGAGCAGTTAGATATGGTGGTCAAGTTGAACATTTTCGAACTTAAAAGGCCCAACTGCTGCAGTTCCAAAGGATTCAAGTTGGCAATCGAGTATCTGAAGGAGTTTATCAAGTATCCACCGGAAGAGAGGGCCAAGACTGCGGAGAAAAAGTTTTCAGAGACGAATCAGTTGAAGGCAGACCGTAGGAATCGTGCGAGTACTGACAACTCTGAAAAGTCGCTTAAGAGTAGGAACGGAACAGGAGGGAAGGTGACCTTGGAATGGGGTTCGGAGGTCAATAAAATGGCTGATCAGTTCATGAACGGATGCAGAGAGACACCATCACCGTCGTGGTTTAATGGCTCAAGTTCTAGTAAGAGAAGCTCGCCGCTGCTGGGTTCAGAATCTCACAAAGAGTCTCATCGGTTTAGAAAACGAGGCGCATCTATGTTGCCAGAATTAAAGGTACGAAAGTAGTTTTTTCGCATGCGTCAGTTCTTTTAAGATTGCTTGTTTGCAGAAAATTGCAGACGAGCCTTCGAGGAAGCACGGTCGCTATTCATTGCGCCCCCCTCCACCAGTTCTGCAGCCGGTTGCGCAAGTTATTACACCTGAACCTCAAGATGTTTCCGTAGACGTGCCTAAGAAGGATGCAGATGAGCTGGAGCGAGAAATTATTGAAGCCACTAGGCAGGCTCTTAGAAGGCCAAAAGGTGGAAAGGAATTGAAAGAATGGGCCTCAGAAAGATTTGACGAAATCGACAAAAGTTTTCGTTTTGAGGTTCAAAGACCATTGGTGTGCACGGCACGTGGCTGTGGAAAAGAAATCCAAACTGACGATAATGCCGCATATTGCCATGATTTACCTTTTCATGAGAAGTGCCTTACAAACGTTTCTGGAGGTAAATGAACATATTTCAACTCATGAGCATATTTAATAATATTATCGTCTAAACGTTTTCATTGCAGAAAATGAGGAAAAGAAACTGAAATGCCAGATGTGTTTAGCCAAGGCATGTCGTCTCTGCGATGTAGCTGATGATTCCTGTGTGAAATGCAGCAAGTGTGACCTTCGATACCACATACAATGCCTTCGACCGTTTCCTCAGGCAGAGATTCAAAGTGAAGTCGGTCCGATCACTTGCCCTCTTCATTTCTGTCACACCTGTATCGCAGAGCATCAAATTATGAAGAAAGTTCGTAATTACAAAACATCCAAGACCTCCTTAAAATGTATCGAATGTCCCACATCGTACCACCGTTGTGAGTTAAAAATCTGCATGGTGCATTTCTATGATGTTTCTAATGTCGTTGAGTGGTTCTTTGTAAGTGACCGAATTGTTGTTATGTCCTCAGCTTGCATTCCTGCCGCATCCCTTACTTCTTTAATGCCTTCGGGATACTTAAAATGCCCCCGTCACCAAAGTAATCCATCGGGCCCGGTAAAAATGCGCCGATTGGGATGTTTTATGTGCAACAGACGTAGGTTATTTCAAGCATTATCCAGTTTTATTCAAAGGCCCCATGAGAGATTTTCCTTTTGTAGGCTTAGTTACAAAGGGAAAACAAGTTGTGGTCAATTGCATCAAGTGCCCACTGTCGTACCATCTTGAATGTGTGGTTGAAGACGTCTCCAATTTCGAAGGGAATGACGACGCTTTGAAAGAATACATGGCTACGTTTGAGTGTGAGGCGTGCTTCTGGGGGTTATACCCGCTTCCTGGACAAGCTGTCTGGTGTCAGCAGGCCAGTTTTAGGTATATTTTTTCAGATTATTCATCCGTTAAGCACGGGTAATGATCCAGGTTTTTTCCCCTTAGTTTCTGGCCAGCAAGGATTTTGTATCCAAAGGAGATGCTGGCTCGAAACGCCCTACAGCAACAAGTTCTGGCTGAAACTTTCTCAGTCATGTACTTCGGTGGAAAGCCCAGCTACTACGACGGAGCTCGTTACATGAGAGTGGTGCCACTAAATATTGGCGCTTACGAAGTGCTCAAGGTATCTTAACTCATACAGGAATACAGTCTGCCAAATTTATGTACTTCTATTTCTAACTGTCAACGTTTACTTAAGAAAATTAAAATGTACACTGATGACCCCAAGTTGATGACTGCTTATGAAGAGGGCACGTATTTGATGGACTTGTCAGATTCGCATCGAAATGGAACTCTTCAGCAGGTGAGACTGAACCTCTTCACAAAGATGAACAAAGAAAGAGTTATTTGTGAATGAAATTTTTCTGCATGTTAGCCGGAGCCAATTTATAAGAAGGTTGAGAGGAACGTGTACAGAACTGTGAAACCAAGGGCAAGTCACAAGAAGACTCAGCATAATGATATGTCAACCTGTTCGTGCCATGGTGATGAATCCCGGGACAAGATTTGCCAGTTGGCCAGTGGTTGTATTAATAGAGATCAAGCTATTGAATGTAGTGAACGCACTTGCGGAGACAGCAAGAGATGTACGAACCGTATGTTTTCTAGCTACAGGACTCAACCCATTTTTGACAACATTGAAGCATTTACAACTCAGAACAAGGGCTGGGGACTTAAAACAAATATTCCTCTGAAAAAAGGACACTTCGTTATTGAGTATTTGGGCGAAGTCATCTCCAAGGATTTGTACCAGTGGAGACTGCAAAGAAAAGTTCCTAACGACGCTTTGTATTTTCTCGAGTTAGACACCAATATGTACATTGATGCAGAGTACATGGGCAATTTATCCCGCTTGATTAATCACTCCTGCGAGCCGAATTGCTCCACGGAAAAATACATCTCGCAAGGGAAACAAGTTGTGGGTATATTCGCAAACTGTGACATCCAACCAGGGAGTGAGTTGACATTTGACTACGATTACGAGATTTCCGGTAAACCCTTCAGCTGCGTATGTGGAGCCACTAATTGCCGTGGTCAGATCAACAGGAATCACATAAGGAACAATGAGGTATGCCCAAGAAATGCTTCTTGCAATAACCGCTCAGTGCATCCAATTTTTTTCTCATAAGTATCACTCTTGAGAATGACAATACAACTCATTTCCATGTTATCTTGGCCAGGTCGGTGACTCAGGTCTAAACTCTGAAGAATCTCCAAGTCAGCGACGTTTGGACGAAGAATGGAATGATAAATGTGAAGAATGTGGCTACGCTGGGAATGCTCTTCTATGCTGCGAAGCTCCCAATTGCAATAAAGCTTATCACATCTCCTGCCTTCGACTCAACTCAGTTCCATCCGGAACATGGACATGTCCCTGGCATCAAACTGACAACAAAAATAAAAAGAAGAAGACCACAACCACGAACGCAGAGAAGAAATCAGTTAAAAGCGTATTGCCCAAGCGGAACGACAAAGAAAATTTGCAGTCCAAGCAGACCAAGAAGACTGCTCGCACTAGTAGTAGTAAGAAGGACGTCAGAAAAGTGACCAAGGATGGAAAACAGTTGAGCAGGAAAAGCAACAAGCAAGCCAACAAGAATAACAATAATACGGATGAACATAAGACTGATCAGAATCCTCCTGTAGTCGCCCCATGACACACCGTCTCACTCCCACTTACCAGTAGTTGCCTTCATCTTGACATTTATTATCTTCCCATACTTTCCAACCGTACATAAAGGGGAAAGAATAGTTGTAGTTCTTTATTTATTATTTATTATTAAATACTACCCTAATGTTTATAGTTATCCATGTTATATTTAAAATGGATTCATAGATCATAGATTATATTGGATTCATAGCTCACAGATTACATTGGATTCATAGCTCATAGATTATACTGAATTCATAGCTCATAGATTATATTGAATTCATAGCTCAGATTATATTGAATTCATAGATCATAGATTATATTGGACTCACAGCTCATAGATTATATTGGATTCATAGTTCATAGATTATATTAGATTCATAGATCATAGATTATAATAGACCCCTAGTTTACAATGTATTCATAGATTGTAACGGATTGACAACCAATTCACATAAGTGATAAATTTCCATAATAATAATAATTTATATCTCGTAGCCACTACCATTAATACCTATCCTTCTACGTACATTCTTCCAGGGTCATCATCAGCTATGTCTCCCACAACCACCCAACTTTTGAACACTTTCATCATCATCTGTCATATTATATGACAATAATCCCAATCCCATCATCATCAGTTTATATAGCTTCCATGTCACCCTGGTATGAGACTAGACCCAGAGCCGGGAAATATACTCTCCTCCCATATAGTTTGTTGTTACAGGGAAATGCGGGTTCCTCTTCGTCTTCTTCTTCTGCCTGCTTCTACTTCTGACGTTACTCGAGTAGTGCATTGCGACTGGATAGTCGTCCTCAGGGCCGTTCATTGCCGCCGCGCACGCATCAGCCAAAGTCAAATGAGGAAGTCAAAGCAGCAGAGAGAAAGTTGAACAAGTGGGTACCCCACCCTGAGCCCCTTTTCCTGGCACCTCCAAATGGTAACTCCTGCTCCCTTTCACTTCTCCAATGCTTTACATATGGAATCCATACAAAGGGGGTACTGTCTAGTAAGGTTCGTCCGTTCTTTCTTGAATTGGATGGGAAGAAAAATCATCTGCTGCTACTCCTTCATCATCATATGTATCTACGTCCCACTGCTGCAGTTCTTCTATTACTCAAAATACCACTCACTCTCTCCATCCCCATCTTTTTTATAGATGAGAGAGAAAAAAAAACAAGTTTTGTATATATCACCTGTATTTTATCTGCGGTCATTGGTGGTACCGTAGTGAGAAGTAGAAAAAAAGAAAGAATGATAATAATAAATTGTGATTTGTTCAAGCCGTTGTTCAATGTGAATCCAATAAGTGGCTTGTTGTGAGTCTAAAAGTGACTTGTGTTGAGAATGATTTGAAGAAGGCTGTCTCATAATATTATTTGTCCAAAAAAAAATTTGATCAATCGAGCTACCCTAATCCCGTTGATTTATTTCATTTCCTTGTGGTATTCAATCCGCGTGGTGAAATGTGAGAGGAGGAGCAGGACGACAAGAAGAACAAGTTTTTGAATAATATATAATAGGAACAAGTTTAAATATATTCCATATAATAGCCGGCTGGAAGAGGATGTGGTGATGTGTGTGAGATGAAGGCGTATAATGGGAGTTCTCAACAACAACATGTCTACTCATAATAATAATAATAATTCACTTGAAGCTATACGACATGACTGAGTTGACCAAATATTATTATTATTCATCATCAGTCATCATCGTACAAAAGAAGAGTGGAATTATTTGGGCGACGAGAAGAAGACGAGGAACAACTGCAACTACTCGACATTATTTGGCGGACGGGAGAAGAAGACGGAGCAGTTTAATTATTGTTGAACCCTGCTGACCGTTGGATACCTGGGAGAATTCTGAAGATGATGATGATGACCTTTGGAAGAAAGGGTTGACCAAAGTTGTTGGTGTTACTCTTATTATCTCGCTCCCTGAATTACTCAAACTCCCTGTATACATCTTTGGCACTTGTCGACAAATTCTGCTGTATAGTTGTTGTTATTATTATGATGACGAAGTAGCTGGAGCAATTCCTTACTGGATTTAGCGAAGAAGTGAAATGACGGCAGTGGGAGTATATTATTCCGGGAATCATCGTCTTACTGTCAACTACTACTTGGGAGATAATAATATAAGAGAAGATATGAGGAAAATCAGTGAGGAATTATTGTTGGAGGAGTAACAACAGTTTCGTCGTCACTACTAATATCTCTACGTAATATTACAGCAGCGTAGTGTGAAAAATCTTTATTTACCAAAATGGAGAAAAGTGAAAAAGACGAAGTTCTGCTTACTTTGAATATCCTCAATGACATGATAAGTATGTCTGCTGGAAGACTGGATGGACTTCGGACACAGTGTGCTACTTCCGCAGAAATTACTCAGCAAGAGATCCGAACTTTGGAGGTGGGGATGTTCACAAGTTACAAAATATTAATCTGGTTGTGTAATGCGGGAGTTCTAAAGTTTAATCTTACTTATTTTCTTGTTACAGGGTAAACTTATCAAGTTATTTAGCAATCAACTGGGGGTGAAGAAACGGATCGAAAGTGAGAACCTTCCTACAGAATATCAATTGATTCCTTCGCTAAAATTATGGCTTCAAGTAGTTGGATTAACGCCGGAGCTAATCAAGGTATTGTACATTTCGTCTTGGTATTACATATTTGGTCGTGAATGTACAGATGTGAATATTTGCGTGTTTACTTGAACTACAGGATGTCTGTCATCGTATTCAAAGTTTGGAGAATTTGAAAGAGCGATCGGAGCATGAAATACGAGCTCTTATGACTGATTTGCATGCAAATGAAGAGGAAACCCGAAGATTGACCAAAGCATTGCACAATTTGAAGCGTTACGCAGGTGAGTAGGTTTCTGGTTGTCTTATGTCCATTATATGCTACCAATCAGGGGGAAACTTCATTTATGAGTTTATTATTGCAGAGGCAGTAAGATGTCAAGATATGCTAGAAGGAAGCCTTGGTGCCGGAGACAACATGGATTTGTATTGGGATTCATGGGACATGCAGAAAGTTGTCATAGGAGCGAATTCTGTTCGGCCACACAGAAGTCGAAGCTCGCGAAGTTCTGTGCCCTCGGCCGAAGAGGAGTATTTAAATCCGACATTGGGTGGACAGTCTTGCTCGACTACTCCATGTACACCCGTAACAACCCTTCCGCCCTCTTCTCTTAACTCTCCATCAACGTTGTCATCGCCAGTTGGATCTCATGGAAATCTTATTTATTCTCCCACAAACTCATCTGTATTTTCCCCGTCGTCATCTCCGATGGACCCTACTCTGACTCCACCATCCACACCCCCTCCGCAAAATGCTTCTGCTGGAAAGAATGCTAAAGGTAGAGCAACCCGTTTTGAACTCTTGTTTCTTGAAATTTCATTTGCATTTCAATATTTTGACTTAAAGCAACTTTGAACTATGCAGATAAAAAATTCCCTACGACTCCTCCTCCTCGAAAAAAGCACCAAGCTGGCAGTGGAACACCTGTTGGAACGAACCTCCAACCTGATAATTTCCCTTTGACTAAATCCAAGTCACACGAATCTCAACTAGCAAACCGGATCGAATCTTCTTCCGAAATTAATTTAGCTCGGTAAGTCTGCATGTTACATTAGAGTAATCTATTCAGGTGTTTGCGATGCATGCTATTGTTGTAGTATTTCATTTTTCTCATCTTTTACTTTTGCTGCAGTGCATGTGAGTAATGCGGCTTTTTGTGTTTCCTTTCTCTTTTGTGTTGTCTCTGTGTGATTATGGTTCAAGTTTGAACATCGGTGGTCGATTGTCAATACTGGCCTATGGAATGACTATTAATGTGGGTCACAGCCTGGAGCAGTTACCGGGAGGAGGTGGAGGTAGTGGCGCAAGTGTTAGCCAAGGGAGTGGAGGGAAGAGACGGGAACGGCTACCGACGGAACCGGGTCCGCAGGCCAATAGTGGAGGACACTGGGACTCCTGTGGTGCATCTGTTGGACACTCCTCACCTCTGATTTCCAGCCCAATCAGATCTCCTCCGTCTGTACACTCTGATAGTGATGATCTCGATCCGAATGGCCACAAAGGTAGCAATTTTACCCCCTCCCCCCAAAAATCAATCAAGTCTTCATCAGATTATTAGCAAGGATTTTTCATTCCTCATAGCCACTCTGCAAGTACCTAAGTCACCGCGAACGCCCACACTCGCTCGTAGCATGGGTCATATGATCTCTCACCGATTTACGAAAATGTTCAAGATGTCCACATGTGACTACTGTTTCAAACAAGTCATCATTGGACTCAAATGCAAGGAATGTAAATTTAAATGCCATCGAGATTGTGAACCGAAAGTTCCTCCGTCGTGCGGTCTGCCGGCAGGATTCATCGATATATTCGCCCAAACTCTTCAGCAACAAGCTGATTCTCCGAATCCCAATAGGATCACTACATCTCCTGCGACTCAGGGTCACATGGTCAGAAGTCGTAAGATTACCAGACCTCCGGGAAATATGCATAGTCAGCCTTTTCCCGTAAGTTTTGCTTAACTTGATTCTATAAGTTTTTCAGGATCAGAGGCTCATTTAATTTTTCTTGTCATCTCAAAGGGTCCAGACTCCAGTTCAAATTCTAGTTGTAATAGCTCTACGCCGTCCAGCCCGGCTTTATTTGCCACCACAGCATCCACTACAACATCAGTATCATCTTTTCAGCAGCCACATCTCTTTCATTTCCCAGGTATGAACTTGCATGATGAATCTGTAGCCATCGATTGTGAAACGAGGAAGAATGGATTCATTTGTTCAGTTGTTTGCATTACAATTCATTCCATGTTATAGATGTTGGTGAACGTGATGTGACTTTGGAGACGAGGTCGGTGTGCACCACAGGCTCTACGGAGCTGAGTAGCACAGAGAAATCCAATGATTCGGACCGCACCGTTTCTCAGACATCTGGCTCTGGCAGCACAGACTCTGAGAAAACAATTGCGATCCGTGTTGATAGTTTGGACAGTCAAATTTCCGATGGTGAACCTAATGACCGCAGCTCATGGCCACGACAAAATTCTGTAAATTTTCTACATCTATTTTTTATAGTATGAGAATATTTCCACGTGGTCGTTGGGTAGTATGCTGGCTGACACCGGTTATGGTGTGTTTGTTTGTTTGTACAGCTGTCAAACAGAGAGTGGGACATCCCGTTTGACGAACTGAAGATGGGGGAAAAGATTGGAACAGGACATTTTGGGACTGTGTACCGCGGAAATTGGCACGGTGATGTGGCAATTAAAGTGTTGGACATGACCTACCTAGACAATGAGAAGACATTGGAGCAATTCAAACAAGAAGTGTCCATTTTCCGGAAGACGCGACATGAGAATCTTGTGCTATTTATGGGGGCATGCATGAAACCCCCTAGGCTAGCTATAGTTACTTCAATGTGCAAAGGGAATTCTTTATATACTCATCTGCATCTACGGAAGGACAAATTTAATATGAACAAAACTGTTCTAGTTGCACAGCAAATATCCCAGGTAACTCAGTGTTCTTTGGCTTCTATTCCAGAATGGGGACGTGGTATGCGGATTAAATTGTTCCTCATTTTCAACAGGGTATGGGCTACTTGCATGCGAGGGGAATCATTCACAAGGATTTGAAAAGTCGCAATATATTTCTAGAAAGTGGCAAAGTCGTAATCACAGACTTTGGACTCTTCAGTGTTACCAAGTTATGTCAGTCGAGCAGGTAAAGGTTTTCTCATGTTATCCTCACCTTTGCCTCAAACTAATTGGATTCAGAGATGACTGTGATATGCTAATTGTTATAGACTGAAGATCTAAATTTACTTGTTGTTTTGAATTTTGTAGACGAGGAGACTGTTTAAGTATCCCTCCGGGTTGGCTCCCCTACTTGGCTCCAGAAATAATGAAAAATTTGCGAGTAACCCAGAAGAATGATAATGAGTTGCCATTTTCCAAAGCATCGGATACTTATGCCTTCGGCACAGTTTGGTATGAGCTTCTATGTGGTGAGTGGCCGTATAAAGGTTTACCTCCGGAAGCCATAATTTGGCAGGTAGGTTCGGGAATACGACAACCCCTACCGACACTTTTTTCACGTGATGTTAAGGTGAGGAGTGTAAATAAAATCACAGGTTAGTTAACGTAATAAGTAAAATTTATTAATCTCGTCGTTTGATTGCGCTGCAGGAAATCTTGCTAATGTGTTGGTCGTCGAAACCTGAAGACCGTTACGATTTTACCCGCTTACTCAAGACGCTGGAGAAATTGCCCAAGAAACGCTTGGCGCGCTCTCCGTCTCATCCTATTCATTTGTCTCGGTCTGCTGAATCTGTCTTTTAATATCTACGTACGTACATGACCAATTACAACGGTCTGTTGATAAGTTTTATTTTTGTTTTTTCTTTTGTCTTGTCAGTATGAGTGTATCTAGACTGAGACTATGGAATTTTATCTGTCATACCCTGGAAGATTTGAGTAAAAGTCAACAGCTACTCGGGTCCAGCATTTATTTTTTTCCTCCTGCTATAATAATTCATACAAATCCATAGGTATTTTCAATGGCTCGACTTCCCGCAATAGTAGCTTGCTCTCTCTGCAGTCTTTCCATGGACTCGGTCCTTGTCCGCACAGAGCCATTGTGTGTGATGACCTGTCCACAACACAATATTTGGGATTCATTCCACCGACATCATACGACACAGTTGCTAACTTGGTGGAGCGTCAAATCTCACCATCTGCATTTCAGGTACCACAGGAGGACGTGTTCGATCACCACTGTTTTGTAACTGAGTCAGACCACGCAGAGACGGGAGGGCGACGACGAATTC
Source organism: Deuterosminthurus bicinctus (assembly GCA_034698825.1). Classification (NCBI taxonomy): domain Eukaryota; kingdom Metazoa; phylum Arthropoda; class Collembola; order Symphypleona; family Bourletiellidae; genus Deuterosminthurus; species Deuterosminthurus bicinctus. The sequence goes on along the minus strand of JAQIWI010000135.1, from coordinate 42,245 downwards.
GTTCAGCGTCACATCTGAGGTACCACCGGACTCTAGTGGAATCGGTTGAAGTCTGAAGTGCTCAAGCATATCAAAAACTGACTGGAACCATAGATGCTGGACTCTACATTGTCCCTCAGGACTCAATGTCATCCTCAGGTGCTAAAAAACACATATCACGAACAAGCATTAGACAAACATAGGCAAGCGACCTCCTATTAGTCTTCAATCCTAAAAATTGATCTCACACTCACCTTTGCTTTCCCTTGGAAGTTAAACGTAAGAACAAACTCTCCTAAACGAGTTTCACTTTGGCGGACGAGGAAATTCCCATGACCTTCGATGTCCTCGTGTAAAACCAATCTAGCGGCTTCGGATCTAGACAGTGTTCCATGGAACCAAGGGTATTCAAGCAGTACTGAATAAATGTCACGAGGTGCATTGTTTTCGGATTGTGACGACGGATTTGTAGTGGGTGAAGCTACGTTGCTTCCTGAATTTGTACCAGATGCAGCTGCTGCACCTAAGCGTACCTCGCCGGCAGCGTTCCCTTCCAAACCTACACATGATACAATGTAGCAAAATACGTCGCACTTGATATATTGCAACAGCGTTAGTAGTGTAAACATAAAAAAGTGCCTTACTAGTCGTACTCAAAGAATGAGTAGGATTGTCGGAAAGACGGTGTCGCGGGGGTAGCTGCGGTGCATTAATTACTCCTGCCGAACCATTAGCAACAAGTCTCACACTCGCATCTTGTCCTTCCGCTTGCTCTGAGGAAGTTGCAGCTGGAGCGGAACCATCTAAAGGTGCTCGCATAGAGTATCTGATGATAGTTAGCCAGGATTTCATGTCATCTGCATCCAGAGCTTCTATCACGTACTCCATATTGTTCTCCGCTTTCAACACAAAAGTGTTCTCCCTATCAGGCATTTCCAACGCGGTCGTCTCCCTTGCCTCTGATATGAGGAAGCAAAAGACTCCTGACTTAGGCTTTGTCACCTGAAAAATTAGTATAGCAAGGTTGAATACACATTTTCTAACTTTGTCTCTGGTTATATAAATATCCACAGCCTCTTCCATTTCATTCCAATTCACATTTTCCACAGACTATATACGTACCTTTGGAGGCGAGTAGAATTCGAGCATGAAACCCCCGACAGTTTTGACAAGAACCAACCGACATTTCTCCCACTTTTGCGTCCCGTCCAAGTTCTCCGCGCTCAGATACTGGACCAATCCTTCCTTCTGACACTCCACAAGAATCTTCGCTAACTTCCCACTCTTTTTGTCCTTTCGATTTGTGCTTGGACCCGACTGTGTGTGTCCCGATATTGACGAGTCACTACTACCTACTTGGCTTTGGTCTGTCAGCTGCCTATGGAAAAACCGACTACCTTTCTTGAACCCTTTGAATGATAACCTGGAGAAAACATGAATATAATCTCAGTTAGACTTATCCAAGATCATGACTACACTCCAAAACTTAATTGATGTGATTGTTACCTTCTATAAAATGGCTTCCTTGAATGAGGACCGGACGCAGTAGTATTACTCGGAGGAGCTTGAAACACATTACTGCAATGAGGATGTTGTACTTGAGAATGAGAAGGAAGGGCATTGCTGCTGCTACCATGACCATCACCTACACCACCCGCCCTTCCACTCGTCTCCTCCACCACTACTGCTCCATTGTTACAATTGTTGTGATGATGATGATGATGATGATGACCATTGAGATTCGCATGGCTACTACTTCCGTTTCCTTCCACCACTTGCTGCGTAGTGGGATTATTTGGCGAGAGAATTTCCGTCTCCAAGTGTTGAGTAAATATGTGAATGAACCGCTGGACGAGATCAGAGGGAATTTCAGTCGGACATCCGTCAGTCCCTTGACAGCATTTGGCACGAATTTTGGCCACAACCTTGGCAGCCACAGACGCGGCCGTCTCTTCACACCAAGACATCCACCACTCACTGTTGCTACTATTATTATTCGGGCTAGTACTTCCTACTCCAGGTCCCACCATTGCCATCGTCAACCCCGATGTTGTCGGGCCTCTCAATTCACCTTATAATTCAGGGGCCTCCATGGCGGACTTTGTCCACTTGGCTTCAACAATTCGGGCACCTTCCCTACACCAAAATCTAAATAACCCACTAGCATCAGTTTCACAAACCAACTAACAGGGACCACGGGTCCTTAAGCAGGAGTCACTACTCTCAGTTCTAGGTCACTATTTTTCATTTTTTTCTTTCTCACAATAACAACACAGCAATCCCCGAAATCATTCTCCATCAATCCAAGTATTCAAAAATTCCGCCCGGGATGGAGGAAGAGCATAAAAAAACGGACGAGGTAGTACGAACCAGTACCCTCATCATCGTCTTCTTCTTCTTGCACGACGAATGGTTCCTTTCCAATATGATTTTGGTACATGCTGCTGGATATCCTCGAGGATATTATTCTCTTCATCTTGCTCACATACCTATAAGTACTTTGCCTCCGGCATCTCTATCTGGCTCTGTTTACTCGGAGATGGGTCGGTAGGTGCGAGAGTCCTCCGAATCTTCTCCTCAATATGGGATTGACACAGTAAAATGCATGGGGACGTATGAGGCGGTAGTGGCAGTGGCACCCAGATGGTACTCACTCAGCATCATCCGCTCCTGGATCCTGAATCATGGCATCCAAATTCCAGTAGACAAATTAAAAATTCCATCCATAATGTACCCACCAAGAGGCTGCAATAATTTTAGCGCTTTATTGTATCCGTTGCTGCGTTAAATTGGACAAAAAATTAGAATAATAGGAACCGGCGTGAGTTGCACACTAGTCGAAGAATATGTGAGTAAATATATAGTAGCGCACATGTGTAAGTATAAAAATTTGCGGAGGAACACTATGAAAAAAGCGGTGACCAACAGTGAATGCTCTCTTCCTGTTTACTCACAAATTAAAAGCCATGTCTAAAAGCTGTGTGTGAGAACTGTGGGGGGATTGATCCCGGGCTATACGTCCTTGGACGACATAATAATAATTGATGATTGTTTGACTAATATTAATATCATCATCCGAAGTTACACAGGATTTCTGCCTGTTCTGGCTTGTTTGTGCATGATCATTATTATTATTATTAGAAAAAAAAGACGGTTATTCTTTATTTTTCGTGGAGTGAAAGCTGTAAAACTCGTTTCAAGGCTTCTTCTTCATCATGACGGAGTCTGGCCTCATCTTCCAGCTCTTTCATAGACATGTCCAGTACCATTTGCAGTTGTTCCATGCTTTCAGACCGACCCAGTCCTGCAGCAGCAGCACCAACACCTAAACCTACTTGGTCAACGTCCACTGATCCAAAACCTTGCTGTTGTTCACGTGCCTCTAACAGACTCTCCTCGATAGCTCTATTGCAAAAAATTCAAAGGAAAATTTTAGGGAAACATACGAGGTAAGGGAATGGTGTAATGGTAGGACCAACTCACCTTTGAAGAAGCTGCTCTTCCGCGTCATCCGAGTCTGGACTAAACTGCTCGCGGATTAATGAACGTGGGGCGTTCAGAGCTTGATAAATATCCATTTTCTCGGGTGATTCCTCCGAGGACCATGGGAAAAAGTCTTCATCACCGGTATTGATGTGACTCACACCACCAGCATTTCGCATAACATAATGGGCAGGCGGCTCGAATAGTTGTTCATCCAACACACAGGACAACCTTCCATTTTCTTCCTCTAAGTAATTCACACCTGAAACTTGCTCATCCGTACCGAAAATGTTGTGGAAGGTAATACAAGCATTGACTAGGTGAAAGAGCGGTATTTCTGCATACATAAAAATAGGTGTGACAATGAGTACAAATCTTGTCTATGGCTGAAAAATGTAACTTTAAAATTACCAATTTTAAGTGGAAATCCCGATGGTATTTGCATTTGGATGAAGTCTTTTAATTTGCTGAACTGAGAACTTGATAGCGCCATAATATCTACAATGGGCATTAATTGCTCCGGCAGGTTTAAGGGATAATTTTCACTTAACCACACTGTTGCCTGAATGCCAAAGTCAATGCGTTTAAAATCTGCCATGTAAGAATGTAACAAGAATTTACCTTAAATTTGTTAATTTTCGTAGTTATTTCCTTCGGTCTGCCTACATCAGCACCTTCTAAATCATGATCCTTGTCGAAATATTCTTCCAAGGTAACCTTGACTGAAGCATTAGCACCTGCCGTTGTAGACACTACACTGGCTGAAGCACCCTACACAAAATATGTTTGTAAATAGTTACTAAGAAGGGCAGACATTCAGAAATTCTTACTTCAGTGGGAGACACCGTTGACCGCTCGTCTACTGAGGAGCCTCCCATATTCTTAGACATTCCGAACATTTTCTGCAAATTGCTTAAGGAACCAGCTCCTTTGGTCTTATCAGCTTCTGCTAAATGTTCATAACGCATCTTGGTGATTAACTCTACATTCGTTGCTGCAAAAACTTTGCATTCGTAGTGGTTCACTTTCTCTGACTTATCACTTCCCCATCCCCAGATTCCAGTCTTGTTCCTGCAAAGTCCACATTACCTGGTCAAACCTCCTGATAATTAGTGAACAGTTCAACTTTCACATACCGCTCAAATGCAATCTTTTCTAAATTCACAAAGGAGATTATAGCTGGGTTGGAAAGTCGATGAGAAACGGAATTTTGATAGGCACCGATGGAGCTGTCAGGCAGGCCAGTGTTCACTTCGTCTGCTGCTTTGACTAGGGCGGATGTGAAAACCTGTCCTGTCCCATGATCGACTTCCAATATTTTTACAGTATCATCTACAGATGACACATAATGATGAACAAGATCCATCAGTATCAATCAATGACTACAAATGACCGCATTATCAAATTGCGACTCACCTCGCCCTTGAAAAATGACTGAAACAGCCCCTTTGGGCCACGATTGATCATCGAACCCAGAGTCTGAGCTGTCAACTCGCAGATAAGATCCCATTTTGTAAACTCGGTGGGTATTGGTAGGGCACATTCTAGTAACCAAAGGAACTGAAAGAGATGGAAAAAAATTGGATCAAGTCCAGCAAGGTTTACGCACAACTCAACTAACGCTCAATTGCCTCACCCCAGCTCGTAAATTCCCATTTCATCTCCACGTAAAAGTCAGGAGCCTGAGACAATTCAAATATACATTTTATGGATGGAGTTACATACACGGATCATACAATGTATGGAGGACGACTATGTCCATTGCTCTAACATTCACTTACATCCTTCAAACGCTGCAGGAGCTTAGGAATCAAATCAGTTCTTCTAGCCCGTCGCTGTTGATCCCGATACTTTAGTATAGACTCCAAAAGCTCCGGATTCCCACTACATGTAGCTTCATGAACAACTGTAAGTTCAAAGTCCCGTTAACATCAATTTCCCACCTACACTTTACACCTTCATATCACTCCCACCATCGTTACTTACCCGTCCAACCCGTCCCATGTTCAAAATTCGTATCCGCATTATGCTGCAGCAGAATTTCCGCACATTCCTGATGATTCAATGATATGGCAAGGAAGAGAGGCGTTCTACCACGAGGGTCCAGTTTGTCCAAATCCAATGTCTCCTGCTACATTAACAAGAAAAACGTACATAAAACTCTTTCCTCCTTCCTTAAAATCAGAAATGGAATGGACTGGAAAAGAGATAGTAGAAGAAAAGAATGCTTAAAAATGAGCACTACTTACCTCACTATTTTTAATATAAGCATCCAAATCCTCAGCTCTATTATGCCATACCAGGAAATGCAAGGGGTAGGTCTTTTCCACAAATGATGCAGTCACGACCATTATTCCAGGCTGATGATAGCAGTTTGCCTTTACAATCTATTCCCCTCCGCCTCTGATTAGACTAGAAAATGAATCAACATTTTATTTTTCATTCTTAAATTCTCCTCTTACTAATTCACACAACTCAAAATATTACGATCGCATATCAGCATCATTATTTATTTATTAAAATTACACAATAATAATCCAACTATTCAATCCAATATCGATCGCCTCGCTTCGATTAATGGCACACAATTCAATACAAAAGTCACGACTGAAACAGTGAGGAAAACTTGTAATTTTAATTATTAAACTCCACCGATTTCAATTATTAGATAAAGTCAAGAGTAGGTGCTTAATTCAATAGCATTTGTATTATTGCGAATAATAGTATTTCCTTTTAAAACTTTTGCAGATCAAATTTTTTGGCATATGGCTCTGACCTCGTAAATACAGCTTGCACATTAACAATTTCTTCCAACTTCAAATGTCACACAGAACTAAATTTACGTTGACCGTCTCATCAGAATATAGCCACAAGATATTGTGCAAAAGAACATTGACAGACAGGCGGAGCACTGACACACTGACTGACATGATCTGTTGATATCCTTTCAGCTTTTTGCTTTTTCAAGCATGTGCGTGCATGTATGCAGAATTTCCTTTTCCTTGCTTGCGGATCATTCATTCAGCACATACGGCGGCCCCAACTCACGAGAGTCTGAATCCTGCTCCAAAATGGACCTGAGCAACTTCAATGCTAAAGGCGGTCAACTCTACTTCAACACGCGTGCACGGTGCACGTTCCAGACCACAGACAGACATACACGACGACGACACGAAACTCCGCGAGTAGGGCCATGTGGCTGGAATTTTTACCCAAAATATTTTCAGAATAGTGACAGACTGAAATTTGCAAGATAATATTATATACATGGTGTGTACTACTTGAATTTGCTGCGGGGAAAGTGATTTAAAAAAAGTTGAGTTGGCTGAATATTGACAATGGCAACATCACTGCAAAGACAATTGTCGGCTCTGGCTGACCCATCATCATCATTATTGGTACCGGATCGGAAGCGTGCGTCTATAATATTTTCAGCATCAGAAGCTGCTAAATATGACCGGGAGACATTTTATCATATAGGTAAATAGCAATATAAATAATGAAGGGTTATAATATAACTAATTGATAATATGATGAGTGAAGGTTGAAGAGAATAGAATTATGATGATGATGATAATGAATTTTTGTAGGACTGGAAGGTCTGAAGGAGCTGGATAGCTTGAATCCGAGACTATTTGGAAAATATTTTGACTCTTTGCTTTTTGATGAGTCGTCCAAGAATGTTGAGCGAGCTGTGATGTCTCAAGATGTGAACAACGAGTTGGACGGAGTGATTGAGGAATTCCTTATCGCGCTATCTCCGTATATGATGCTAAAAGCGCCTTTGAAATGCATGGAATGGCTCGTTCATAGGTAATTTTGCTATTGTAGTGAGCTTGCCATGTACAGGGTGACTAATATTGTATGTTTGACCCTGCAGATTCCATGTGGAGAAGTTTAATATTGAAGCAATGCTTCAATGCATTTTGCCTTACTATGACACCAAGACTTTTGCCTTGGTCATTAAAGTTCTTGAAGTGGAACGAGCAAAGGACAGTAAGCAATGGCTTTGGTTAGTTCCGTCTATAAAAACTGGACTTCCAGTCACGAAAGTAGCGTTATTTGGCAATGGCAAGCCTCTATTTGTCCAGTGGCTCTTTAGGACTCTTGAAAAATTTCTCAAGGTATGCGTCTTTAAAACAGTAAAAATTGAATTTAAATTTGCCTGAACTCAGTCTGTAGAACCATCTTGTGATTTCTTAGGTGCACGAACGGCATCAGGAGAATATGGGAACCTTCTTCGCATTCTTGTCTTCAACAATCATTGGGATTCTGAATAAGTTCAAAGAGAATCTGATTAACTCAGGCAAGAATTCCCGCATCAGAGTTGTAACCACAATGGTCGGTGCACGTACCATGGAATTGCTTGAAGCAATGAGAGATGATGAAAGCTTGAGACAGAACGAAAATCTTCATTCTACAGTCTACATGATCATTACCATGTTAATGATCTTGCGGAAGGAGGCACCGGATATTGCAGGAACTTTTCAGGGAACTCAGGTCATGCTGCTGCTGTTGACAACCTGCACACCGGAGTTGATGGAAAGTGCTATTTTAGTGGTGAACTTGATTGCATCAGTGAACTCTTGGGATGGAATTCCGCTGGAAACGGATGCCTTTCAGCTGAATGTACTAGAAGGCATGAAGAAATTATCAAATCGAGTGGACATATACTGTGCTGCTAGCTTACTGCTCAAAACATTGTTCGTGAGAAAGTTATGTCCAGCATCAATGATTTGGGAATTCGTTGGTAGCATTCATATGAGCCCGCATCAACGTGCCAATTTACTCAGGTAAACTGACAGGCTTTTTAATGTATAACTGATTAAGATTCCCCCTAGCAGGTTTGTATGTTATCAAGTCTTTGCTTTCGGCAGGGATGCATTTCTCTCAGATCCATTGTATGAGAAAACTAAGATGAAGAAGGAAAGGAAACTTTTAGCAGATCGTCTACGCTTGTGCCATTTCGTGGAGGAGTTTGAAAGACAATTTCCTCTAGAGTTTGGTTTAGCAGTTGATTCTGATCCGGAGTTTGCTCGCAAAATTGCCGACCTCGCTGGGAAGAGCAAGCTTACCCAGTTAACTGCACATGGAGATGATCAGCTTCGACGAAACGGTCTGAAGAAAGTACTTGCTAAGGCCAAACGGACTTACTCTAATGGGAAAGTTTTGGGAACTAATTCCAAGAAGGACAAGAACAGCTTTGCAAAAAGCATCGTAGAGCGGTTTGATGATCAAGATGTGGGAACAATCGAGATTCTCTTGAAGCAGAAGGTGGTGCTCATGCGGAGAATATTCAACGTGAAAACTCTGGTGAATGGATACCTCAAGATTTTGAAGAAGCGACCAAGTGCCAAGTGTACCAGATTAGCCATCAAGCGCTTGTGTGGAGTGGCTCGGATCTTCAAGGAGAAGCATAAAGTTCTCAGTGAAAAGATAATGACAGCAACGGTCCCCTACTTGTTCCCTATTCAGTCTAGTGACATCAAGTTGACCAAGGCCTTACTCTCAAATAAATTTACTCGTCAGCACCCATTTTTTAAGGACTTTTCCAAAGGTATCTCTCTCAGCGATGTTGTAATTAAATGTATTGTTGAAATTAGCATGGTGGATAAATGTAGTCAATATTAACAGTTTTAGAGAATGGGGATGTTGGAGCAAATCAAATTTGCCAACTGGCGTATGAAACCATGGATCGCGTTGCACCCCAACTTAGTAGCAGTCATTGGGTGGAAGAATACCACAGAAGCAGTAACATCTTTCACGCATTCCTTGCCGTAGTCACAATGAAGAACCAAGAAGATGTCCGTAACATTGTGTCCAATATTGAGAAGGTATTGGAATCATACACTACCGTGCGTATTATATATAAGGATGATGATGTGTGCATGATGACATGGCATTGTTTCTAGGTCACTTTGAACTGTCATATGACGTACCCTGTGGACGCGGAAAAAATTCATAAGCAGCTGAAACGCATGCGAAAGTCGCAACAATTATCTCTTGAGCTCCTCTTCACTTCCATTTCCAAGATTGATATCAGTGATCAAGATTTGATCCTGCGAATTTTTACCTACGCCTTGATATGCAGTGAGAGACAAGAAAATCGGGATACCTGCGCCAATTTTCTTCACACTCTGTTGCATGTAAGTTTGTGGGACTGGCCTCATAGGAATGTACCAGAAGGACAGTATTTCTGACTAACTCACACTGTACTGTGGAATTTTCAGAAATCTTTCAAGAAAAGCTCTTCGCTTTTAGAATTCTGGATGCATATGATCCTTGAGCATAGAATGGAAGCGGATCCCCAGAAGGCTGAGTACTTACTCGTGCGATCTCTCCAGTTTTTGGCAAGTATATTCGACAAATTAGCCGTTACAGCTGCAGAGGATGCTGAAGAGAAAATTAAGCCAGAAGTGAAAGCCTTGCGGCCTGTAGCAGAAGAAATCATCAGTAGCCCAGCGAGAAATACCAGAAGATCAGTCAAAGGGCCCATCGTCCCTTTGGAATTGCCACCGACTCCGAGACAGACAAGATCTAAGCAGGATTCTAGTGAATCTGATAGTTCATCAAGAAACCGAAGAGCGGAAGAATACAAGAAGGAGGCTTCTGATTTGGTGGAATTGCTACTAACTCAGTGTGTTCAACATGAGTCAGCCGTGGTGAGACATTGGGGGCTAGAATGCTTAAAAATGCTACTGGAATGGAGGCATCTGGAGCCTGTCTGGAGGGACTTGATCGTTTACGTTTTGAGATTCCGGGCGGCTATTGAGTCAGACAGAATGTAAGTGGCGTTTCATATATATATACTCGACCGTATGTCGTCACATCGTTAATTGCATCATCATCATCGATTCGTTGAATAGGCAAGTCGCAGCTGCTGTCTCGAGGTTATTGAGTGAGAAAGCAAGCACAAAAATTCACGAGCGCTTTGTCCAGATCGGCACCGACGAAGAGAAACTTGAGCTGATTCGACTTAGCTTCCTAGAGCTTTGTAGCGGGATCACTGTTTCAGTACGTCTCAGAATTGATTTTCCTCTGCGGTAATTGTCAGACTTAAGAGGTCTAACTGTATGATGATGCTCTTTTGCTCTTGCAGGTGTTTGAGAAGTTGATGCCGCAAGTTAGTTACCTTATCCAGAAGGATCCGGCTTCACCAATCTTGACAGCCTATCTAAATTCCTATGACGGATCTGTGAGCGATCCAGATTTAATAAAGGAATGCTTGAGGCATAGAGAGACGGCGAAGAAAATACTGAGCAAACTTACTCCATCAACGTTTGAAAAAATGGGCTTGAGCTCGAAGAAGGCGCTATTTAGAATAATGGTCGATACATCGTCAGTTTCTGAATTCGCCGAGGTACATACTTGTGAAAAAGAAGAAGGATACGGCTACGGCTTACTTAACAAATGTTTTTGTGAACATACACTCAGGTGCGGGTCTCCATTGCAAGAACTTTGCGCAAGTGGATTCTGGATACGGCAATCATTGAAGCTGAGCTGGACGTGTGCTTAGCCCTACAAAAGAAACAATCCAGCAGCTCTAACGCAAATCAGAGAGGTAGGAAATCTGTGTCTTTTAATTTGGCTGAGGAGGGCAAGTTGGATACAACGGTGGATTGGGTTCGTCGAACGGAAACTGTCCTCGAGTTTGTTCAGAGTGGGAAGCGGTTGAGTAGGAAGACCAAGTTGATTCAGCCACTGTTCAAAATTTTGAAAATGTAAATAATTATTTTTGTTTTCTTCTTACTTAACTGTTGATCCTCTTGCGAAAGCCTATCATGTCTTCGATTTTTCAGTTGTATTGAAATGGAGGAGCAAACTCCAGTTGAATACCTCAAGCAACTCATGCTCACCTCGTTGACCATTGCCTGTGAAGATGAAGAACATAATGAGGATATTCAGAGTAACCTTAGCGGTGAGTACATGCAACACATTGGCATTACACGTAAAACCTGTTGGATTTCAAACTTACGTTTAATTTTTTAGATTGGGTTCACTTCCAAGTTGATAGCGTCATCGACTGTTTGCGAATTTCTCGTAATCCACAAACTCATCATCACGCCTTAATCTTACTCAACTATGCTGCGAAGCGGTTCCCTGTGAGTTAGTGCATATTGAAGGCATTAGTGCTGGAATATTATTCAATTTATATATGTATATTATTATGGAAATGGTTTCTTGTAGGAGCAAGTACTTCACGGGATTATGAGTCTTTTTACGTTCATGGGGAACTCGATCCTTCGCCAAGACGATTCATACAGTACGCAACTAATTCAACAGACAGTAGCAACGATTATTCCCACGTTGACAACATTAAGTGGAGCACGCCAGTATTCCCGGAGTTTGGTCTCGGCAGGGATCTACCGTGTGTTCACCTCAGCTGTGCAAGATATTCCGGTCCATCGAAGAGTTCCCATATTCACATCACTAGTGGATGTTCTTGATCCTGTGGAATCTATGTGGCAGATGTGTTTCATCATAATTGAAAATGCACTCATGGGACAGTCTCATAACAAACGGTTTGTGAATTTTCACCATTCTTATGAACTTGTTTCAGCTAAACGCTCAAAACCAGTGTTGTTGTATCTTTGTAGAAGCGTTCTGAAGTCTGACTTGGAGTTAACAAAAGATATTTTGTGGCAATTCAAACCGGATATTATTCTTGCTACCTTTGACAAGATGTACATGTACATTATGGAGCTCCCAGTATATGACAGTGAGTGAAGCGTTTGTTTGAAATCAGATATTTGTTAGTAAGCTGTGAGTTCACTTTTATTTGCCTAAAAAACTCACAGAAAAACGGAATGAGGATTTCACCAAGTGTCAAGCAGTTCAAGGGGCGTGGTCCAAATCGGTCATCGACCTTTCTAGGAAACATAGTTTACGGGAAGCACAACTCCTAATAAACTTCTGCTTGGATTTGATTGGAAGAACCATCGCTAAGGTAGTGAATCGTTGTTACTACTGAGAGGTCATGGGGTGGAATGCAGTCCTAATTATTAATTTGTTTCAGTTCGAGGATTTAGAGGAGAAGCAATTGGATTTTGAGTCCTTACTGGAGAAGTGCTTGTCATTCTCTCGCACTGTTGCTACTTTAAGTGATGATAAGACCTGGAGGCAGATTGCAAATCGAAATTTTGAAGTCATTGAGAAGATTAATGTTGTGTTGGAATCGACTGATTTTGTCAAAACGGTTGGTCTCATTTTGGGCAAAGAGGATGTCGGGATCAAGCGAAAGATTTTGGATATACTGAACCAGCGGTTGATCCAGAAGGTATGTGGTTCACCATCATTATTATCATCTATTGGTCCATCCTGCTTCTGCTTGGAATGTTTTTATCAGTTGGAATTATTTTTCCATTTATTTGCAGTTCGAATGGTTCGACAACCCTACCAGTTTAGTTGGCATTCTTCCCGCCCTTGTGTCCTGCTGTGAAATGGAAGTTGGAGATCAAGGAGATCTCATTTCGCTCATCCAAACTGCATTTCTGTCTTTGAAGCTACTTGCTCGAAATTTGGCCTTGAAACTACCAGAGGCCTTTGTTCCTGTTTTCGAAACTAGCTACGCTAACGCAAGAAACAAAAACCCATTGCTAGCCGCATCAGCTCTCCTCTGTCTCTCCGAGTTGTTCTGTTTGAAGACGCTGATATTGCCGAAACTGAGCGAAGTAACTAAATCCATTCTAAAGTCTTTTAAAAAGGCGGCTGCGATAGAAGTCTCGTCGGATGTTGAGGATGAGAATGTGGATAATGGAGACAGAAGTGAAGGATCCAATATGGGTGCTTACCTCCTGATTGCGAGTGGAGTGACAGCTTTGAGTAAATTTATGGAGAGTTTGGGCGCTTTCGCGGGGACAACATTTCTATCCAAGGCTCTCATTGCCGTTCTCTCTATTCATCCGAGCTTCTTTGGAGAAGGAGAAAAGGCTGATAATCGGAGGAGAGTATTCGATCAGAAGCTGAAGGGACTGACCAAGACAATTGCTGCGAAGATACCTCTGAGAAATTCCTTGACTAGCATCAAGAAGGTTTTCTCTAAGCTCATTCATAATCCTCAGTCCTTGGTGGTTGTGGTGAAGCTGTTGAAAGACACGCTGGTGGCTACAGAGAAAGGAGAATTCAATACACTCTTGCCTTCCCTCTTTGATACGTTCCTGAATGACTTCCTGGTGTACCGAGATAGCGTCTCGGGTGAAACTAATGTTAAGGATGTTCAGCTGGTAGAAGATGAAGTGGTGGACGCATTGGTGACGGGGGTCGTGCTGAAACTTGCTGAAGGCACCTTCCGACCATTTTATCATCGTCTCTTTGATTGGGCTACTGACAGTTTACCCAGGAAGATAACCTTCTACAGGTTTAGTGTCTTTGCGGCAGAGAGACTCAAGAGTTTATTCGTCACTTTTGCCGGATATGTAATCGCAAAGGCAGGAGAAAGTCTGACAGAGGACTTGGAACTGACGCGTGCTATTTTGAATTTCTTCTACCACATATTTTCTAATGACCGAGAGGGTTTCGTCACCATCGAGAGGTTCAACATTCTCATGAAGCCTTTAGTTGATTTGGTGAGCCTTTATCATTATTATTATCTCCTTCCTGTGTATGATGAGCATTAATTTTTAACTCATGGGTTTGTTACCTTCAGGTGGAGTCAGAATGGGTTATATCCGGCCAAATCCCAATCGCAGACCTCAACTCCACCATTATCCAACTTGCTGTTGCCACTAACGACCTCAACCGCTGGCAGCATTTGGTAGAAGACCTAGCATCCAAGTCTCAGCACAAGGATAGCAGAGTTCGTCTCTTCACCATTGCTGCACTGGAAGGAATAGCCAATGAATTGGAAAAGGACTTCCTTCCCCTACTTCCGCCGGCAGTGCCGTTCTTGGCGGACTTGTTGGGCGATGATGATGAGACAGTGGAGGCTGAGACAAAGAAAATGCTGGTCAAATTGGAAGCCATTGTCGGAGAACCACTGCAGCCTTATTTTAGTGCTTAGCTTTTTCATCCATATAGTTCTATAGCAGTCTGATCCGACTATAATATGCTATCATTGATGTTAATTGTATTTTATTTTTTTCTGAATAAAGACAAGAAATTTTTATGGGTTGCTCGCTGTGCAGATGGTTACTACAGGTGTCTCCCACGTTGGTGGTGTGAGGAGCAACGGTCGGAATCGGAAGTGAAGTGTGAATAAAAGGACTGGAGTGGGGCTGATTTTTTCCCCCTCAGTCCTCACGGACCCTTGGTCTTGTTGTTCACAAGTGTTGGTATAGGTTCGCATGTTCTTAGGGGAATCCTTATACTCACAGTTTGGTCCCTATATATATGATGATGACTTGGCGAGTGCTTTGAAATGCTCCTGTGGGCCTTATAGTTTGGGCAGACAGGATGAAAGCTGGCTGGAGATATTGTGAGCCATTGGACTTGGAAGCAAGGAATCCGTTCAACGAGCGAGCGAGTCTATGAATCAAAAGTATTCCCAGCCTGGCCTACGGCATATTGGAGTGCATTGAGATACGCAGTCATAAATGTAATACATGTCTGTAGTGTCGAGCAGTACCTCAATATTTTTAGTGCGGATTGACCAAGTTGATTATATTGTGTGAATTTATTATTGATGGCGGTGAACAGGGTGTTGTGCAAGATAGTGAGCTTTGAATTATTCGCATACGTAGAGATTGAATAAAGGGCTCAAGTTGTTTCCATTGTGGGTGGGCTGAGGATATCCAGAGAGTACTTTGTTGTGGCCTTTGTCCCTGAAGGACTACGTGACATGAGCTAATATTAGTTGGTGTTGATAAACAAATGACACTGTCGGGTGGTATGAACTGGAAGAAGCCATGCTTTGAATGAAGAGAAAAATATAATCTGAGTTTGTCATGTGATGACATCCAAATGAGCTTTCTCCATTGTTGACAGGGGAGCTCGTATGTCAAAAGTTGGAGCATTGTGTACAAGTTTGCCAGTTGACTGCTGCTATGGACGTAAGTCCACCGCCGACGTCCATGGCTCAATTCCTCATGAATACCAGCCCAGCGTCGACGGGTCAGGAGAATACGCCGTCGAATAAGTGGCCCAAATGTACAAAGACATATAATTCCAGATGGGAAACGGATCCATTGCTCAAGAGTAATGCTCTTTTATTTGTAATTTATGATAAAAATATCGAATGAGTAGTATGGGATATGATTTGTGGATGATATTATATTGCTCACTTCCTGTTTGAATGTTTAGCTTGGATTGCAAGACATCCGGGAGACAACGGGAAAGTAGTCTGCCGGTTCTGCCAGTCAGTGATA
The DNA here is from genome assembly GCA_034698825.1 of Deuterosminthurus bicinctus. NCBI lineage: Eukaryota > Metazoa > Arthropoda > Collembola > Symphypleona > Bourletiellidae > Deuterosminthurus > Deuterosminthurus bicinctus. The sequence continues at coordinate 26,481 of JAQIWI010000135.1, read as the reverse complement.
CGAGCTCATAAAAATGACCTACTCGAACATACGAGGACGTTGAAGCACCAGCGGAATTTCATGGCTCATGCGACCCCTGAGGAATATAATCAGTTCGTGATGGAGCTAAATGAGTTGCGGAAGGATGCTCAAGTGGTGACAACAAAGAAGAAATCTGGAACAAGCAATGGCACGAAGAATCACAGCCATCAGTCTTCAAGAGATCTCAGCAATAGTAGTTGGCCGGTGTGCAAGAGTCCTAATGTGACGGGTGGACTGGATGGTGGCGGTAATGCGATAGAGCTGTGGCCTTCGGAAAATAACGACAGTTACATGTCCGCTGCAGACTCGCCAAGTGATCTCGTCTCCGTGGTTTTGGAGGAGCAGCCGTTTTTGGAGCAAAGAGCCAGTCCTCAAGGGAGTTTGAATTCAAACGAATCTAACTCTTCTCTCAGTGCTCTTGCCCTTACCCCTCAGTCGGCCACAATTACTATCTCAAACTCATCGATTCCTCTGATTACAAACAATAATAGTAACAGTGGACACAGTCGGAGGGATATTAAGCTGGAAACAAACTCATTTACCTGCCAGGATGTCATCAGTGCCATTGAGGATAACTATTTCTCACTCAGCGAACTTGTAGCTCTAGCAAAGTCAGCCTTGGGACAGATTGAGTGTTCTGTCAACAGACCCACAGATGTCAAACTATTTACCTCCTCCGACAACTCATCACCGCCTTGTAAATTTCCCAAAAGTTAGTCCTCGGCCTTACCTTTAAAAACGCAAAACTGTCTCGCTTATAAACTCTACGATTTACCCTCTGATTATCTCAATGCCGGGCTTCCGGATACAGTGTTGCTCATGTGTCAACTATATTGTTGCCGGCCATCGGGATCACTGTCTCTCTCCCCCTCTCTCTCTGTCTACTCTCTCTCTGAGACCTTGAAAGCACTGAAATTGGCTGTATTTCCTTCTATATATGCTCAGATCATTCTCCTGTAGTCTCACTTTCAGTAGCAGTCCTGTATATTTGGTTCGTGAATGACTCCGTGTTTAGTGCCTTTCATCTTAAAGCCCTCTACTCTCACACACACAAGGTATCTGGCTTACTGTGTTGTCTAAAGCATAGCTGTATATATTTATCATAAAATCTAAACTACTTCTGGTGCTGTCATGATTTTTTGATTGACTCCCATGAATCCATTTTCTCTCTCTAAATATATATATATAAATTTTTTGACATTATAGATGGCGGAAAACAGTTGAAAGCGAAGGACGTGATGGTGAGACGAAGAAGATAAGAGGAATGCTAGCGTCTTTGTGAAAGAGTTATGGAAGAAGATTGGAGAAATGAAATCGACGTATGTGCCTTTTTTAGAATGACTGCAGGAGTCGACTTTTTGCGATCCTATAATTCTTGTTACGTCTGCAATGAATGTTGCAGTGGGCTCTATGTATACTGGTATGCCAGTATAATATGTATTGTTAAGACGGCGTAAATATTATTTTACCGTTATCAAGTTAGTCTAGCATGTAATATGATGATGACCTAGATAGCAACGAGATAGAGAGTAATGTACGATGTGCATAATATATTATATACTTGATCATTAAATACATTGTGGTTTTAATTTTTGATATAATATAAAAACAGTACGTGTTCTAAAAATCTTTCCTGTCTTGCTCCATTTTGTCACACAACTTGTGTATGCCAAGGTACAATAATTTTATTAGTAATTTTATAAAATAATTTGACGTTACACAGGTTGACACGACAAAACTTTGTGGTCCGTAATATTTCATTATCATCATCGTCATATAATTGTATATATGGTTACTGTAAAATTATTTGATAAGTTCTTGTAGCTCAAGCTACATTATACACGTACAGGCACTTTACTCAAGCTTGGACGGTTACGTTACTTTTGTTGTTTCAAGTAGAAACATTTATAACATACGAATAGCACCGGGATAGTGACCCTCACCATTTTTTGTTATATTATATTTTAAAATTTAAAGAAATGTCTCTTGTTTCTTTCTTGCTGGACTAGCGATTATTTCCGATCGTTTCCAAGTAGGTCCGCTACTGGATGACGAAGCACTGGTCCCACCTGGCCCCTGTGCCAGATCAACTGAACTTCTACTCAAACCAATAGCTCCAGTCTTTCCTCTGTTACTGCTACCACTGCCTTCCCCCGATTCTACTATTGTACTGGCACTACCACTTTCCTCGCTTCGAATCACCTGATGCTGCCTTGACTGCCTTCGTTGAGTCTTCTGAGGGGCTCCACCGCCCAGCGACTTCTTGGCCAGCTTCTCGAAATCCGCTGTTTTGCTCTTGATGATACCACTAATGTTAGCACTTTTCGTTTCCTTCCCGGACACTTTACTCTCTACGGATGAGCTGGGTTGACTGCTGCTGCCGCTGCTACTGGGATGTTTCGGTAAGCGGCTCCGTGAGCCTCCGGTACTGTGAATGCTTCCAGTACTGCCGTAACTTAGGCCAGGCTCTGGAGTGGGTCTCACATCTCCGCCTCCAATCCTTCCCCCACTCCATGCTGTAGATGTCGGGGTGGACACGGGAGACTGACTAGGTTTACTATTGTTAGAAAGACGACTGTGACTAGTAACGGTGTTGATGGTTCCACTACTGCTGGGGCTCATCCCCTGACCTCCGTCCTTTGCGGAACGCACTCCAAGGCATATTCGTGCCTCTATCTCTTCGTAGGGGAATGTTATACTTGAATCATCCACGGGCGAGTTCCCTAGATCATCCAGGAACACTACATCCGCGCCTGAGCATTCACACGAATGATTTAATTAGACTTTGCATGAATCAAATGTAAATTTGATAAAACGATTACTTTTGTGATGAGCATACGGTGGATGTGCTTCACTACTGTTGTCCTCTTCGATGAACGGAATGTCTGTGTCATCGATATTCAATGGCATTTGAATCTTCAAGGACGCTCGAATCACACCTCCGCCCTCCTGCCCACCTCCAGCACCACTGCTTCCGGTTCTCGTCGTTGTACATGTTTCCAGGAGGGGGGAACTCTGTCTTCGACTCATATCCATGGGTATCTGTTGCACATTTTGGGATTTTCGTTTAGCATTTTTTACAAACAATAGACCATACCGTTATGCACAGTAGTGTACCGTGTACCTTTAGTCCTTGATCTGAACTGCTCCGTTGGCGGTCTCGGGATGGTGATGCAGAGGTGGATATAGTTTCTACGTATCTCATCCCTCGGTTCATATCTCTCACATTGACAGAATCCAACGAACTTGCTCGTTTACTTTCCTCCATACTTCCACTTACGACTTCCTCTTTCTTCTTCCTACTTGGTTTCACTTTATCACTTCCTGTCAATGACATGAAAGCCTTGAATTAACATGCTCATCTCGCCACGAAGCAGCAGCCGATTATGACTTTCCCCACCTGAGTCACTAGAAGCACGATTCTTTTGTTCTGCACCACTCTTGCTCTTTCGGAACCATCTGGATGTAGTAGACTTGGTGGAGGAACTGTCGGAATCTCCACCAGCATCGATCTTCTCTCTGCTTCCCATGTCAATCTTCCCTCGACCGCTCTCACTTCTTGCGACTCCAGCCCTTATGCACAAATGATTTCCACCTTGACACAGCAGCCACTAACATAGAATGATTTGCTTTCTAAAATAAACCACCTGTTATCACTACTGTCGGCCTGATGGCCTCCACCGCCCTTTCCGCCACCCTTGTGAAGAATCTCCTCCCGTTTCCGCAACACAACCATCCTCGGCTGATCTTGATCTACGTACTCTCCTCCAATTGCAATGGCTCCTTCGTACCCTCCACCCTCAAATACCAAACTGCTCGAGTCCAAGTCCTCTACCCTATATAAAACATCAGTCCTTCTTCACATTTACACGGCAAAACATGGACATTTCAAGCCAATTTTTTCTTGAGAAATGTAGTACAACTTGTTAGAATATAGAAAATCGACAATTCATTACTCGGCATCAGCGGGGAATTTTGTACGGAGAATATGCTCAACAGCCTCAGGATTGGTTTCTAGCATGTCCGTATAGATTTGATTGAGCGTTTCCGCGGATACGGTGAACAGGTCTTTGTAGTTGGTTATCATGTAATTGACTACATCGATGGAGTCCCTTCTTTCACGAGTTAGGATCGCATTCTGCTCAGCTGAAGCCCCTATACCTCCGTCCACGGTGGATGGGACGGGCATACAAGGAAGGATATTGGGAGCAATTAGAGTGGCCAGACTGTAAGCTTCCATCTTGTTTCCAATGACGAGGTCACCTGCACAATCAGAGCTGCCTTTAATGGTGGTGAGGCTTAGTGTCATGCCCACATAATACACCCTGCTTCCCATGGCACATTCCCATCCATCTCTCTCCCCTCTATCTCAATCCACGACACTTGCATATAATTACAATGGAATTACTATCCGACATGCCTGGTGTGTGCGTGGAATTCAGCAGCAACCCGCCTTGCTGACCTTAGAAGAGAGAAGATGGTGACTCATGAAGAGGGAATTCAACGTGCCCTTTGGTTCCGCAGTGCAAAGTGAGCAGCGGGAGAGAGATGAGGAGTAAGTAATAATAGTATGAGGAGTATATGCTTTTAATTATGATCACAATGGCTTTTACCCGTTTTCGTCCTTGTGTCCTGGCAGTTTTCCACAACTTTGGCAAAGAGCCCAAGAAGAGCATAAAGCGTATCACGATTGGCTACCGGCAGCAAATCAATCAGGTACTGCATGCATTCCAGTTGCATTTTCCTATTACGAAGCTCTGTTCAGGCCACATTACCATCAAGATTATTAGACCAAATTATCCACCTTGCTCAATCATCAGCTCTTGTTCAGTTTTTCACTAACTCTGCGTCCTGAGAAAGGCCTCATACAGCTCTCTACTTAGAAGGGGCTCTGGTAAGTCCCGTAAGAATTCCTTCAGCAGTGCTGCCACGTCATGAGGACTATGCTCTTCTCCCAGCTTGATCTCCTTGCCTCCATCAATGTCTTCGCGGAGCTAGGATCAAAGACTGTACATTAATTCAACTGCGAGTGCATATACACATGCATCAAACCATTGCACTATTTGATTTCAGTCCTATTGCTAGTATAGACAGCTGTTGTTTATGGTAATAATCATGGGGAATATTATGGAGCATGTACATGTGCGAAGAGTAGTCCTTCATACTTGAGTAAATTTAGGGCTGACGCTTGGTTATTTGTACAGGTATTATATTATTACTTCCTACTATACATAATTTCTTCTGTGTATGTGGATTAAATACTACAGTCGCCTGTCAGACTGACGCCGCTGTAGAGGAGAATAACGAAGAGCTACTAGGAGAAAGGCACTTGCTCTTTTCTCTCTGTCTCTCCCTCTGTCCCCCAAATACTTACTCTCTTCTGGAGACGTAAATAATTGAGAGGCTGACTGACTGGCTGTGAGAGAGGAGGAAGAAGAAGACGACGGTGTGTAGTACAGAGGGAGGAAAAGAAATGAAGATGATGGAAACATGGGCAGACGGTGACAACGTTATTTGGGGAAGACAGCCAAGTTACAAGATGGAAAATCAAAATAAACTTACCTGACGTATCCTCTTCAGCGAGCTGCTGACTCGGAAAATTCCAGTGGTGTGAAGACCGTAAGTTTCAAGATGCTTCACGCAAGCCACCACTAGTTCCGGTACTTGCCCATAATACTTATTCTCTTCTCCGTTGCCATCCTGTGTGCATACATTGAATGGGTCACTTCTTTTTTAGCATTCTGCCATTAAATCCCCGTCTTTGTTCTCCTCTTTACCCGACGAAAAGCCACACAGAATAATAGAATGCACTTTGGTCGCTGCACAGTTATTATCTCAAAGCCAGGACAAACTAGGCGCCGTTAGCCACACAGAGGCCAAAGCTTTGGACTGAATATACCTTGCACATAAAAAATACTCACAATCATAGACAAATAATGGACAAAACAAAGTGGTCGCCTGGAAGGGACATGAGCGGACATTCATATTATCCTTGCGCCATGCTGCTTTGATAGCATCAGCTCACTCATTAGCTTGTAATTAATACAAATAAATAAAGGTGATCTGTTCCTGCATGTACATGTCATAAAAAGGTACTCAAGAGCTGCCATCGCTTCCCGTCTGGTCCACGACGTGCCGGGTAATAAATGTGACAAGCCCCGGTGAAGGCTAGGTCATTCAGTATCCGCTCTACATTCTCTCAAGTGGAGTAGTGTGCATGCTAATAGGTAGCATGAAAACCAGTTGTTGCGGCATGGAATATATGTGTCTGTAGCGTAGCCGCGTCGTTTTACTCGACCATATTGCCATGAATTAGTTTATTGGATTTTCTATTTTTAACCCATGTGTCTTCCCCGCCATAGAACCGCCATACAGACCGTGACAGTTTGTGCAACTTTTTCCCACTGTACACACTTGGCTAGTACAAACACAGGGGAAATGCCGGGAAATGCATGCATGACGGCTACAGATTACTGAGCACGGGACTGCTCAGCTCGCTCTCACAGTCCCTAAAAGCACTTGTTGAATATCATGTTCATATAAGATTGGATGAAAAACTAATCAACTGCGGTGCAACTGACGGTCACAATCTGACTCCATGTGTTGCTTCCTTTCCTCAATCATCACAACCATAATGTTGCTCTTTATTAACTAGCTGTTTGGAGAATAAGGTTTTTCATGTCTATAAGTGTACGGGCGAGATGTGTGTGCCCATACATACGTCAGTTTTTATTTGGATACATGAAAGCCCTGAAGGAGGCATAGTTTTGCAGCATGATAGCTCATTAGCTATGTAATTTATGAGGGAATTTCAGAAATACCTTGTGTCTTTTTTCTGCTTCTTTAACTGCTCCGCTCCTGTTCAACTTCAAAGCAATAAAACCGAAAGCATTTATGTGCGGCTACCTTCCGCATTTAACACACACGTATATATTTTTGAGCAGAAAAAGAACTGCTTGTCTAAATTCGTCGGCAGGGTGTTAAACTTGAGGGTGCGTGTGTATAGTATGTGTGCGTCTATATGAGTGCATCTGCACGTAACACGCTGCTGACGGCTTGAATTTAAAACGGTTTACGAGCGTCACAAAATTCTTCAACCTTGGTGTGTGTAGTAGTGAATGAATGAAATGAGACTGCAATATAATACACACATGAGAGCCTTGGTCCTATACAAATTGAGCAGTTATATACGTTTCATATACGTATCGGCATAATAATATTGCAGCCTTGGGACAGTTCCTAAAAACATAAATAGCTGTATCGACGCTCTAAATATCATCATGAGTGAGTAAAATTGGACGAAAGAAAACAAGGGAAGCAATGACCAAGGTGAACGCTTCACACAACTGCTATCAAAGGGGTAAGTATACAAGAACACCGGTTCAGGCCTCACATGCCTTGTTATTTACATCAAGTCAACCCGAGTATGGTTTGAACAATCAGTTTTTTATTCTTGTTATTTTTCCTGTCATCATTTTATAGTCAAAGCTTCGGTCATACTGTAAAAGCAAGGAGGCAAAGAAGAAGGGATAGCGGCACAAACGTTGTTTTTTTGGGGGAGCGGAGGAGAAGAAGAGGCCAGAGGATAATGCTGATTTTACCTCGTCACGAGGTGCGAGGTTGGAGTGTTGACGCTGTATATTCTCTCTCAAACAAGTTTCATCAGTGACCCAGGAGGGGGTCAATGGAGGAGCTGATGGATCCGACGAGTACTCTTCTCCTTGTTGCCTTCGCTCTCGGTCATTTTTGACACACTGACTGAGAGAAATGTTGAAAACCAGTCCACTCGAACCCTCTGACACGGGAGACAGCATAGGAAGAAGATTCAACCAAGAACAGAAAGAGCCAGATATAGTGTCAAGTCATATACAAAATCTATAGGATGGGAGTGAGTGAGAGTGAGAGAGAAAAGAAAGAAAACATGATGGTGTAAAAAACCATGATTGTAAGGGAAATTCATGGGGAAAAGTTGGCAGGAACTTTGGCTTGGTAAAGAAGTAGGTCTTCTAAAAATAAAAGGCAAAGAGAACCAGAGTTATAGCTCATGTGCGTGCGTGGTGGTGGCGGTGATTCAGTGACTGACTCATGCCCAAGCAAGTATCAATTCATTTTATTCATTCACATCTCTCTGTCTCTCTTCCCAATCAGTCCTTTTCATTCTCAAATCTCACAAAACCCTGTCAACTCCTGTGGTATGTCAGGAGGATTTTACCCTCCATGCCTGCTGCAGTGACGAATAAGAAAACATTCTGACCCTCTGGCAGTCCTAACTAAAACCCTTCGTTTTTTCCCTTACACTCTGTCTTCATAAACTAACTACTAGTGGCATTATTTGTCTACGTTCCAACATGATGAATTATACATGGCTTCCGCCGGCACATATAAACACAGGAAAATGTAGCACCTGAGAGGGGAAAAAGGCGAGAGGAGAAAGAGCTGTCGCAAAGAATGTTTGGGTGCACCCTTGGTCGTCCCACTCTCAAGTTTTTAAATTCCTGTCACAACTTTTCAAAGAAAATTTAGCATACTGTCACTTCTTCCGACTTTCTGTGGGCCACATGAGCAAAAGAAGCGGCTCTGGATGTGAGTGACTACTAGCATTGACATGACTCAGTACCAAGTCGTTTTTCTACTCTCATTCCATTGGAATGACGAGGAGGAAGAGAAAGGTTGACATTATTACATGTTTCTGTGCGGTAAAGAGGGACAGATTTGACTGAGCAGCGGGCAGGATTTGGAGGTTTATCAATGCCTGCACCAAGTGTGATTGTTTTTTTTTTCAGTATCATCATAATACCGAGACCGAATGAATAGCAAGCTCACCTTTACCCAGTTGTTCCCTCTTGGACTCGAAGAATCCTGTTGACAATGCTTTCTTCTTGAGTAAATAAGGTCTCCTCTTGGGTTTGCTTGCTGCACTTGCTCCAGTACCAACATTACTCTTTTCTGTTGGAAGAATGACATGGAAGCGTGTCAAACTACGTGGCATTCATGAGAATTCTGAACTGTAATTATTAGTTGTGGAAACGTTGATTACCTCGTGGGATTTTGATGTCCACTCCAAGCTCAAAGGACTGAAGTTTGGTCAATGCCACTTTCTGCAGTGTCCCTAGTTCCACTTCTGAGAGATTTTGAACTTGAACTGGGGACAAGCTGACCTGACGGCCACTGATCAAGCTCGTCCACACGCCAGATTTCCCGTGCTGCAAATTTTCGAACATGAATAAAGATGAAATGTGAAAACTCTTCGGTCTCCTACGAGCATCCTTACCTGAGGTGCCCATGTGGGCTGAGATTTGGGCTGACTAGTGGCTAACGGGGAGGTTGGAGATGTTGTGGAGACAATCGCGGGCTTCTTGGAAGATCGGAACAGCCGAGGCTTGGAAATGAGTTTTCCAGACGTGGAAGTGGTCAAGGAATAAGGAGCAGTAGGCGTGGACGAGGAGGAGGTAGAGGAGGACGATGAAGGATGATGAAGAACGCTGGAAGATGATTTGGATTTTTGCATGACTGTAAATAGATAAGGGCACATTAGGTGCATTGACCGAGAGCTGGGACAATAAAGGGCTGGAGGTTAAGCTGTTATTACTAATATTTGCAATGCTGCTGCCACCACCACCGCCAGGAGGTCTTTTCTCAGGTACATCCCTACTCATCATCATTTCTGCTCCAGGCCTTCCTACCCGCTGCTGCTGTCGTTGTTGTAGTTGCTGCTGTTGATTGGATCTAGCAGCAATACCACTTGTATCCCTTTGCACGCCACCACCACCAACACCACCACTACCACCACCATAAGCCATCCCACCTTGAGGTGATGGCTCACCACCACTATCCTGCTTAATATCACATTTAAACATGGCCGTAGAACTATCCATTGTTTTTGAGGTGAGATTAGAGGGGCTACAGGAGGTTGTTAGGGTTTGCTGCTGTTGCTTTGACTTGCCCATCCCACTCAATGACTGTTGGGCCTGGTTGTAGCGTATCCTAGGATCATCAAGTCCTCTACCACGGCCACTTTGACTCACTGATGCAGATGATGCGGCATTATTGTACACTGCGGAGTAGTGCTGTTGAATCGGAATGTTAAATGACTGAGGTTCATGAGGACGAGGATGATGGTCGACAGACTGAGCAGAGGAGGAAGGGGATGAAACCTCGTGGAAAACCCCGCCATGGATCATAGCACGACCATGCTGATACTCTTGGGGAGGACTTGGAACTTGCTGGTCACTTGAGATTGATTTGCGACTAAATGGAAATGACTGGTAGAAGGAAGGGAATTCTGGATACTCTGCCATGTTTGAAAATGTGAAAACATCATCGAAATCCTCATCATGAGGCTCTCCCAAGTTTGTATCAAAGGAAGCCCTCGCAGAGCTATCTTGAGATGGTCGGTAGGCATAGTCACAGCTACTAGTGACCAAATCATCACTTCCACTGCTACTCATCAATGTCGTGGCCATTGTTGCTGTCGTCGTCACCACCGATCCTGAGCGTGTACTGCCTGAGTCGACCGGAGGTGGAGATTCGGATGAGCAATAGGACGCTGTTTTCGGATTTTTCCGCGGATTGAACAGCTTGAGAAAACGAACTAGAGACTCTCCCGCTTGAATGCCCACTGAAGGTAGAATTCTATTCGACTTCCTCGTCTTCTCATCCTCTGAACCTTTACGCGAAATTGGACCACTGGTTGCAACCGGTGGACTTTTATTACCACTTGACTTCCCCTCACTTGTCACCATTGCCTCTGCCACTCTGGTTGGGGTGTCTGAGGTGACCGGACCAGCCGCAGCACTCACAAAACCAGCAACACTCCCTACTACTTCAGTCCCTACACCCGAAGACACTTTAACTGGAGACGAAGATGAAGGCACAGTCGGGATATCTTTAGAAGAAGCAGCGGCGGCGGCTGCGGCCGCCGCCGCTGCCTGTTTGTTTTTCTCAAACTCAAGGGCCTCCTCAATTGTAACATTTTTCGACTTGATATTCCTCAGAGAGCGGTCATAATTGACTGTTTTGAAGCGATCAATGTCCGACTTGTCCACTTGTGAGTTCTTTCTTACCATGCGAAAGTAGCGCATGACCGTGTCACCAATAGAAGACGATGAATAAGAATCTTTCAGCTTCTTCTCTTGCTCAGTCGCATTAGTTTCTTTGCCACTATAAATCGTGGAGGTGGACGAGGTGCTCGTAGGAGGAGGAGTTCCAGTTGACACAGCTTGATGGGTCAAACTGCTACTTGAACTGGATGCAGGAATGCTTTGAATGGATGATGTTTTGCTTGTAGAGCTTACAATGGGGCCAGCTATACTTTGCGAGGCGGACGACTCTGCAGTTGTACCTCCAGGTAATGTGGTCATTGGAACGGAAGAGGACAATTTTTTCCCCACGGACGTACCAGCAACATTTGAAGATGCCGAGGAGGAGTAGCCAGAAGTGGAAGAGAATGAATCTGGATAGGAAATTCCACCACTTGATTTCGAGCCCTTATTTGCACTGGAAGGAATCGTTGCTGTCGTAATGGTTGGGGTAGTAACCACGCTACTACTCCCACTACTTGTCTCTTGCAGAAAGCACTGTCTCCTCAGTCGGTTCAAAGTCTCCTCGGGAAAAGGGTCCGTTTGAACTCCAACTGAGACGTAGGAGCGCTGGAAGAAGCCTGTGATGGCTGAACTAATGGAAGAGGCAAAGCTTGCCTTCCGCTCTTCAAGTACTGTCAATTGTTCTCCGTCGTCGTCATACTCATCATATTCGGATGGATCGATGGAGTCCCCTTCCATGTCATCGTCAAAATAATCCTCATTTTCCTCTGCTGACGCCTCCGTCTCAGTCGCCATCCTAGCTGGCCTAGTTGGATCCTCCAGTCTCTGCTGACGTAACATTGGCCCGGACAATGCTGGAGGATTTGTGCGAGACCAAACGAGGAAATGACTCTGATTGTTGCACGTTTCATGAAAGATCCGCTCGCACTGAACAATGGACGTGTCAGAGGGCTGCGTGGTCGAGCTTATCGGTGAGGGTGCGGCGGAAGGGAAGAAAATCTTGCCATCGGATGAAGATTGAGTTCCTATGCTCACCCCTTGACTACTTCTCCGTCTGCCCCTGCTTCTCAATTGTGTGGTGATGGAGGACTCTCGTGACACTGAACTGGACGTTGTTTGAGCACCAACAATAGCAGCACCACCAGCACTAACCACATTACAACACTGAGATTCACTGATGACACGAGAGGAAGTGGAGGGTTTGTCCGTGACATTGGGATCACTTGGAAGGAGATTACCTACAGCATCCGTCATGTACCTCCATGTTTTCCGCGTCAAAAGCCACCGTTCCTTTTTCGATCTGTCCCCAGTGAGACCGCCTGATTTTAGCTTACTAGATTTGCCTGGGCTTGGGCGGCTGCTTCTGCTGCTCGAGGTCTGGTCCATTTTTAGCTAAGCCCTACACTACAGCGAGTACTTTATTAAATGAGTAATCAAGTGGCAGTAGTGGAATTAATAACTTGTAATTAACTGTGTAATTCCTCTATGTGTGTGGCACTAAGTGTGACGAAGCGGGGAAGTAGGGGGAAAAGATGAAGAGACGACGACGACGATGTGTAGTTAACAATGAAGCAGGACCAGAGAGTGCTTTCTACTCTGACAGAGATATGGAACTACAAGCTGGAGATTTACTGAAAGCAAACAGCAGACGTGAGAGGACGTGTGTACAAAAGCGAGGACTAATTTTAACCCGGGTGGTTTTCTTAGGTGTGCTCTGTCTTCCTATGTACACCTTCCTCCCGTAATGTTTCTAATTGGGCTCCCCAGGAAGGAAATAGAGAGTACCGGCCAGTCGTGAGACTACGATTGGTGGTGTATTGGAAGAAGACGAAGGTGATGCTGCTCCATACCTACCAGCCCTATAGTCACAGAATGTCTCAAGTGAAAAGTCCATCGTCAAGTCGTTAGCGAGTTAAATGGAGGATAGAGAATGTGTGTGTGTCTGTGTGTTGGTGCATGTACAACATTGGGTGCATATGACTGTGTGCGTGTGCATGAGAGAGGTAACTTGTGTGCGTGATGTAAGTGAGCTTGAGTGTGTGTTTATGGATAGAGTAAAAGGATATAAATATATACGGACCGCCGTCGGTCGGTTATATTTGGGAATTGGTGAGAACTGGTCATGTGAGATGACCGAATTTTAGCCGAGAATGCAAGTTGTTAGATGTAAGTGCGAATGTAAAGTGTTCAATGGAATGGAGGTGGTGGTGGCAGTGGAGGCCGTGGGGGAAGAAGAAATGCCTCCCAGGTTTATTTTAGCATCACACCCAAAATACCCGTCATCCATAGGTATACATAAATACAGACATATATAATGTAAAAAGTCCCTACACCTCATCCCTCTCTCAAAGACTCTCTCTCTCACATCTTCTTCTTCACTAAAAAGAACGCCAAGATACGGAAAAAGAGCGCACAGCGACAGGACCATCTGTGCTCAACGTTTACTAACGGCAATAGATGAGCCAGGAGCAAAAGAAGATGCAGAATATATACACAACCCGTATACATACGACACCATCATCATCCTCATCATCATCATCATCGTCATGTAGAGTAGTATATAGCATATAGCGAGAAGAGAAAAAAATAACTCGTGCTTACGTCGAATGAAAAAAAAACTTACAATTTCGGGTCATGTTAAAATAGTTGGGCTCGCAAGAAACTCCCATGAGGTAAACTCTCCGTCTTGGAACAAGCAGGCTTTTTCAACTTATCGGAACACACACGCACATACGCCGATACAAACACACCAGTACTACTGGACACTTGTTCTTGTCAAACTTTGAGCATACAAACCTCTGATGTCATCGGTGGCGGCAGCGGACGGAAGTGGTAACAAATGACGATGGTGTAGAAGCCGACTAGTAGGACGACTCAGGAAAAGAAAGAGTTATATGTCCAGTTATGCTATTGCTACCACTGTCACCAGCTACCACCACCATCGTGCACCTCACAAGAGCCAGCAGCACACACATGTACACATACACACACCCGATGAGGAAACAATACTTGGACACACGGACTCTTCCTGTAGCCAAGAAAAAGGTGAAGGAGACAGAGGGAGGCGATAGATGGAATTTGGCGACTTGGTGTGTGATAAGCAAAGTATAATGACAAAATTGATTCTGCTTCTTCTCGCTCACTGCTGCACCTCTTCTGGTCTCCGTCCGTCGTCTATATGTCTCTCAGCAGCAGCACTGTGTGTGCCTGCCTCTCTCTGTCTGTGTGCTAGCTGAACAAGTGAACGGAACAAACTAAATAAAGACAACAAGAAGAGCAATTGACTCAGTGGCTGCTCTGCCGTTTTTACTGGGAAAGAGGGAAAACCTCATTCACAGTGGTGCGACGGAAGAAATATATATAAAAGGAGGCTGAGGGAAATCCTCACTCCAGTCCAAAATACCCTTGTCGTCATCATAATCACCGAAAGCACACAGCTAATATATAACAGACAGACACAACACAGTTGGACAGCCAAGTATACTTCAAAATCCTTTTCGCAGATAGTGAGCGAGATATTGAGAAATATGAATTTCTTATACGCAGAGACAACCGTACGAACATGCGGTCACACACACACACCCATTAACGGGATTCATGGAAGAATAATAACAAGTTGGCTAGTTGCACAATGATTTTTTTTAGCTGAAACGATACAGAATCAAAATCTGTTTATTTCAAGTATCAATCATCATCATCATTATTAATATTGATATCATACACATATAGTAAAGGATTGTATCAAGATGGATTCATTTTTTGTAGCCATGTGCTGATATAATAATGGTTTTTTGTAACAACAATGGTACTTACAATTCAATAATAATTATACTATTAATAATAGTTATATAGCAATTAAACTAATAATATGTTATATCTGTGGAACGTCTTGTATAAAATGAAAATTCATTATCCTCTTCCCTGCACCAACCCAACTCGCTTAATATTTTTCCTCTCTCTCTCTCTCTGTCCTATACCAAACAGAATCCTGTCGAATGCTTATCATCCTCTCAATAGCTGTTCAACTAACAGTAGAAGTAGTAGTAGTGTAGTGGTTTTTATAACGCATGACTTCATGTTTCAATATAAATAGAAGTTCTTTCATCGTGAATTTCAACGCCTGTCATATGATCGTGAACGAGATCGACTACGCGACGCACTGCGCTTGGGAGAGTAAGAAGGTGAGCCTCGGCGGTTGCGAGGCGTGAAACTTCGGCTTCTTGACCTTCCGCCGCCACCGCCGCCAGAAGATGAGCCTCCATAATCTTCTTTTACTCGAATGTAAGAACTTTCACCCTGTCACAAAGTAATAATTTTTCCAGTCAACCATCCATCCACGTTTGCACGGAAACACAGACACAAAAGATTCCTCCGCTGCCGCTGTCAACTTCCATTCCAACAATGGGGCTTATAAGTTTGTAATTATTGGAGGGCAGAAGAGTGTAGTGGCTTTGCTTTGGGATCCGATCGATTGATTTGATTACGTGTGTGAAGGGATAATGGAAGACTCCAGCGGAGGGGTTAACGTCTTACCTCATGTGAGCGAAATCTAGAGTCGTCCAATTTCTTGACAGCATACTTCATGTCTTCATACCGGAGGAATTCAACTACTCCGGTGCCATCCTTGTACGTATCAGCAAAGCAGACGTCTCCAGCCTCTCTCATGTGATCCTTAAGGTCCTGCCAGCTGCCGCTGGGCGGTAGTCCTAATTTTGCGCCGGAAATTTAATTTTTGTAGTAATCCAAATTTTTTTTTACAACACCCGTCCATAATCATCCTTTCGATATCCATCCTCCTCCTCCACATCCAATCCCAAATCCTCCTTCTCTTTTCTCCTCCTCATTATAAATAGTCAATGTGCAGATGATGTTTCGGGCGCACCGGTTAAGCACTAACAGCCTAACCGCAGCGCGCGCGAACCATTCACATCCCACGTAGAGCATCCGAATGTAGAAGTAGCTAAGAAGATGCGTACCCGAAACGATGACACGATACTGAGAACGCCTTGCCGGTGCTCCTCTTCCTCTATCACCTCCTCCACTTTGACCACCACCACCACCACTACGCCTACCACCTCCATCTCTTCCTCCGCCGCCACGAGTTCCACCTCGTGGGAATTCCACTCTAAGCCGGTATCCGTCGTAATCGTATCCATCTCGCTTACTAACTGCATCCTCGGCATCCCTGTAAGTTAAACAACAGAAATTCAATTAACCACTCAATTCTGTCCCCTTCATTCCTGCCCCAGTCTTGCAATAGTAAAAGATGCGATAGGTACGAGGGAATCTGAGCAAAAATCCTCACTTCGCCGAGGTAATCTCCCTGTACATTTTCGACATTTTGATCTCAAATACTTAATGCTCAAAAGCAGAGCACAAATTGATGATGCAAATCAGAGAATCTGAATTCACACTGAAATGGAATCCGCTCCACATAAGCTCCTATCTCAATGCACCAGATTCCCTTCGCTTCATTAATGTCATCCGATGACAACAATACTACATTCGATAACCCCCATTATTATTATTGTGCTCAAAATGCCTCATCTCATCCATTCCTATTGTGTCTTAGAAGCACTCATTGTGAACAGTCAACACTGCTCGCCTTGGGCACTTATTAATTAACCTCCAAGTTGCTGTACACGTCATTTAACAACTCTTTTCCACAAGAAGAAGAGCAGTAAAATTAATCCATATTGGAGAATTCATGGTCCATGACGCCGCGATACGACTCAATAATTACAACACCCAAGTATTGCAGTGTTCTAGCAACACTCAGTCAAATCTATTGACATGCCAAGTCTATTGTATTTAGAAACAAATGCTTCTAGGACGTTCTCCAATAACTTGTGCGTGCCAACCGGCCCGACTGACGACAACTCAACAATCAAACTGTCCAGCCCATCCACGTCTTCCAAAAGCACAGTCCCCATCCAAATTCTATGACAATGCTCTAGAAAAGACACTTCCATAATAATGCCATCCCCAACTGTGTCCAGCTGACAAAAAACCTCACTATAGATAATACATATATACATGTACTTACAGACAGAAAAATCAATTTACCTCGGATCCTCAAATTCGACGAATGCAAACGGCGGTCCTCGCCTATTCTTCAAGTCCACATAAATTATCTTTCCAAAGCGGAAGAAGAGATCTTCAATATCCTTAGTGCGAATGTCAGGGGGTAAATTACCCACATAGACACGACATTCACTTCGACTTGACATGTTGATTCAGCAGTAGTACTCACTGTATGTTAAATCCTTCCTTCCTGTAGTATTACAAATTGATGGCAGAATTGAATTACGACAGAAAGAGACAAGAGAGAGAGAGGTAAAGATGCTGTCCAGCTCAAGCTTTCAACTATATCCCTTCACTTCTTCTGTCTAATACTTTCCGTCTTGCTCCTCAAAATAATCCCGTAAAATCTGCTCAACAAAACCGCCGTCCTAAATGATGATGATCTTCTTTCCCTGTGTCCTGTCGTCCCAAATAATCCTCTCACGTCGTCATTTGCAATAATAAGAAGAATATAAATTTTCCCCTTTTCTACTCCTTCCTTCCTTCCAAATATATAAATCAAACCAAGACGAGCAAACTTTCTATCAATTCCTCCGGTTTAGGTCGTCGTCGTCCCGACGATAAAAAAAACACGCTGATTGATCAGTTTTACACTGAAAGCAGCAAATATATATAAGTAAATAAGTCGGTGTTGTTGTCGTCGTCGTCGTCGCGGTAGTCAAGTCAATATTAGAAGCAAAGGGACGCTTCTTGCTTTGCTTCGTGTTCGTCTGTACCACCAGCCACTGCTCCTCCACAATAATCCACTGCCTATATCCTACAAGGAGGAAAAAGACGGGAAATAGAATTGAGCTTTACAGCAGCAGCCAGCCAGCGAATCAGCAGGGAAATTGATGAGTTGGAGGTCCTTACAAAAGAATAGTCAACTCCATTCAAAATCCAACTTTCCAACCGGTTCTTCTTCCCATTCAGTCAGTCAGTAGGGAAAAATTCATAAAATATACGAGGACACGAGCCAACTCAAAGGCAGACCTTGCTCACTTGTTCAAATGGTCCGGGACACGCCTTTATCTTCAACCTTTTCCTTAAATCTGCTCCCATCTACCAGATCCCAGCGAACTATTCATCTCCTCTTAGTCGCAGCACATACATGTAGGCCCCACTGAAAAATACTTCACAACGTTTGAACAACTAATAATATTATGGAAGAGAGAAATAATTTTTGAGCATCTATACTGTATTGAAAACTTAATGACAAAATTAATCAACCATCTCTAACGACTACATAATGAGTTCATCTTACTTTATGTATCCAATTCTATAGATTTTCATCATAATTGCTTAAGTTTTTTGAGAGTTGGTGTTTGTGACTTTGAAAATCAGAGACTATGAATGTAAACTGATTGGATTCGAATTCAGAATCTTAGAGACTACAGCATGGATATGGAATGCCATCAAGTGACTACAAAAGATCTGAGTTGTTGTAACAGTTGAGTAGAAGGGATTTTTTTGATAGTGGAAAGATTAGAAGGAATTTCAATGATGTTGCAATCAGACTATGATAATCATGAGCTCATGGGATAATTTTCAATGCCAGTGTATGTATATGAAGGAAAAAAGAAAGGTTAGGAAGATATACATAATTTTTAATTAAGGGCTGTTAAATGACTGACTAAATGTTCCGGCTTAATAGATTTTTTCCAAATGGTGGCTGTTATGGCTTCAAAGCATTTTATTTTATACATTTCATACATAGAGGAGAATGGCTTGTGCTCAAGATGGGAATGGATTGAGGAGAGTCCTCTATAAAGATGGAGCGAGAACGGGCCGAGGGTTTCCAGTGACGAGGACTGAGATGTCAGGAGCAGTGAGAAGGTAGAGGAACTTGATGCTTTTATTCCATTCAAGTTGACCATCATGATCATATCATCATATCACCATCACTCAATCCCTCAGTTTGCTGAGACAGAAGAGAAGAAGTAGAGTATTTGTACACTGGCTACTCACTTACTTCTGCTAGTACATGATTATGATTATTATTATTATTGTGAAGAAGAAGAAGAAGCAGAAGACGTGAGGAGAAAGACGTGTAATATAGTTGTGCTACTAGGATGAGGAAGGACTGAAGAAGAAGATAGAAAAAAAGGCGAGAAGAAGAAGAAGAAGAAGAATCTATAAGTTGTAAGTCTACAGAAGAATAATAATATATATAAAGTTGACTCTGAAGAACGGGAGCAGGAGGGGGAGCGAGAAGGTTTTTAAAAAATCAAGTTTAATTGAAAAGTGGGATGAAAGAAAAGCTATGGACTTGTAAGTGCGGAAGCAAGTTTTAATGTGATCCAGAACTGTCTGCTGCCCGTTCTGTCCAAATGTCTCACCGGAACTAAAGAAGAGGCTTCTGTGAGAGCTGCAAATGTGTCATAGGAGAATTGGAATAATCTGTACTCATCTTCATCATCGAAGAACAGGAGGAGGTGGTGGAGGAGGAGAAGAAGAAGAAGAAAGAAGAAGAGGAGGAAGAAGAACAACGGAGGTGGACGGTGGCTGGGAAATCAAAGTCAATAGTAATTGTAATATATGTTGGAAGAATTAGTAGATGGGAGACAGCTTATGATCATCTCTGAACCATTGCCTGGAGTAGTTTGGATGAATGGATGTGGAGCTGCTGGAGATCCAGCGGATAATCAGCTTAAATTATTCTCTGTCTACGTACATTTAGTCGTGTAAAAAGTAAGTCATCATCGAAATCAGGAGGATCGAGGAAGAGAACTAGAACGAGATAGTAGAACTAGTACGGATTCATCGTCGGCGTCGTCATCGTCGTCGTCGTCGTCGTCGTCGTCGTCGTCGTCTTGTAGAAGAAGAAGAAATCGAGAAGAAGATTGTAGAAATTTTGGGAGCGACGCACATCGTCATCGTGGTCCTTTCATCAAGTCATCAGTATATGATTGCTGCATATACTGAAAAAAAGTAGCGTAATCGTCCCGTGCTTTTAGAACAAGTCGTCAAGTGTTAGCATGTATCTAAAGCCTTCCCTCAAGAATCCTGAAGTGGCAGAACTGTTCAACAAGGAAGATCCTGAGAGAATATTTGAGGATTTACGGGAGATCGGCCATGGGAGCTTCGGAGCAGTGTACTTTGCACGAAATAAGGAGACCAAGGAAGTGGTCGCCATCAAGAAGATGTCCTATACGGGCAAACAGTCCATGGACAAGTGGCAGGACATCGTCAAAGAGATTCGCTTCCTTCGACTTCTTAATCACCCCAACACTATCGAGTACAAAGGCTGTTACCTGAAAGAACACACCGCATGGGTAAGTTAGACTACCGTCTTTGAGTTTTCTCTGCCATCTCTCAAGTTTGATGATAATATTGACTGGGATTGTTCTCTCGTAGCTCGTTATGGAGTATTGCTTGGGATCGGCATCGGACATACTGGAAGTTCACAAAAGACCCCTGAAGGAGGATGAAATAGCTGCTATTTGTGAAGGTGTGCTGAAAGGTCTAGAGCATTTGCATTCAATCGATAGAATACACCGTGACGTGAAGGCGGGCAACATTTTACTCACCGAGAATGGGACTGTGAAATTGGCTGACTTTGGATCTGCAAGTATCCAGTGTCCTGCCAATAGTTTCGTTGGTACGCCATACTGGATGGCTCCTGAGGTCATCTTGGCAATGGATGAAGGTCAGTATGATGGTAAAGTGGACGTCTGGTCACTCGGAATTACTTGCGTCGAGCTGGGTAAGTATTGCTTGTCATCGACTTGGTCTGATCGTGAGGATTTGGGAAGCAACTAATTTCCCTTCTCTTTTTTTTTTTATTCCAGCTGAACGGAAGCCTCCGTATTTCAATATGAATGCAATGAGTGCCTTGTACCATATAGCACAGAATGATAGTCCGTGTCTAGGAAATGCGATTAACTGGTCCGATGTCTTCCGACGCTTTGTGGACTCCTGTTTGAAGAAGAATCCTGCAGAAAGGCCGACTTGCTCGAGATTATTAGGTCATCCTTTCATTGCGCGGCAAAGGTCACCACATGTCATAATTGACCTTATCAATCGAACTAAGGCTGCTGTTAGGGAACTGGATAATCTCAACTACCGCAAAATGAAGAAAATATTAATGACTGACTCCAACAATGCGTGTGAAGCAGATGGTTCTGG
Organism: Deuterosminthurus bicinctus; assembly: GCA_034698825.1. Classification (NCBI taxonomy): domain Eukaryota; kingdom Metazoa; phylum Arthropoda; class Collembola; order Symphypleona; family Bourletiellidae; genus Deuterosminthurus; species Deuterosminthurus bicinctus. The sequence continues at coordinate 5,227 of JAQIWI010000135.1, read as the reverse complement.
CGACGTTGATCGTGAGTTTCCTCCCTATTCTCCAGTTTGATAAGTTGGAAAGTATTTCCAACTTACTTTCCAACTCCAAGTACGAATTTTACATGTCCAAATTTTTCACGTTTCCAGCGGCGGATAGTGAAGCTCTGGAAGTGGGTAACAGTAGCAAGAGCAACAGCATAATTTCCGACAGATCTGTGCAGTCCGTAGGAGTAGTGTCGGCAGCTTCATCCCAATCATCTTCCACCAATTCCATACCTCCAATGCAGATGTTGCTCGAAAATGATCACGACGACCCTACAAATAATTTCCCCCACATTTCTATTCGACCTAGAGCAAGAACTTCAATCGTACGTGACGTATACTACACAAACTTAAACATGTGTGGATCTTCTGTGTTATATGATGGAGCAGTGTTAACTTTTCATTTGTGTGCTTCCAGGCATCTTACTCCTCGTCTTCTGTGGAAAGAATTCCAAATAATTTTGCCACGATCCGGACGACTTCGATTGTAACCAAGCAGCAGAAGGAACATATGCATGAGGATATGTACGAACAGATGAGTGGTTACAAGCGCATGCGGCGAGAGCATCAAGGTGCCTTGCTCAAGGTGAGTATTGTCTTTGTTACTCTCCTGTAGCTCTCCAAACTTGGTTACATTACGTGTCTTTTGTGTTGATTACTGCAGTTGGAAGAGAAATGCCGATTGGAAATGGAAACTCATCGGAAGATGCTGGATACAGAGTACGAGAATTTGCTACAGCAATTTTCTAAAGAACTGGAGAAGCTCCAAGCCAGACATCAGCAAGAGCTGGACAGGAAGGTGAGCTCCTATACATTTGACCCAGTAAGTAATTGAATGGTGGAAAGCTAACAACTAACTTGCTTTATCACAGGGCAAGCAAAACCTTAATGCGGAGAAGCGATTGAAAAAAGAGATTTTAACGCGGCAAGAGCAAGAGAGGAAAAACTTTGACCTGCATAAACGGAAAGAGTACAAGCAGAATAAGGAGCGATGGAAGAGAGAATTAAGTCAGGATGAATCTACTCCAAAACGTCAACGAGAAGCCACCTTGCAGTAAGATATTCACAATGATGCGTGTCTTCTATGAAATTTGCGTGTGTTCATTCATGGGTTCTGTGCAGGTCTCAAAAAGATGTGCTCAAACATCAGGAGCAGCAGGATGAGCAACGTATGCTGCGGGCTCAGAAGGATTATTTAGATTTAGAAGTTCGGAAATTCAGGCGGCGAAAATTAATTGCCTTCCATCAGCTAGGAGAAGAACTGTTGCGCGAAGAATTAAGTAAGAGACAACAACAGTTGGAACAAGCCCACTCTGTCTTGTTGAAACAGCATGAGCAGACCCAAGAGCTGGAATATAGTCAACAGCGAGCTGTGCATCAGCTTCGTGAAGAGCAGGTTAGGAAGCTGTACGATACGGAGCTGCAGAACCAGTATGAGTACATGAAGAGAGCCGAGAGTGAACTGAAGAAAAAGCACGCACTAGAGTTGAAACAGCAACCTAAAAGTCTTAAGCAAAAAGAAATTCAGATTCGCAAGCAATTTCGTGACACGTGTAAAATCCAAACTGTACAATACAAAGCGCTCAAGGCGCAGATTCTTCAGTCAACGCCGAAGGAAGAACAAAAAATCGTTATTAAGAAACTCAAAGATGAACAACGAAGAAAGCTGGCGCTCTTGGGTGAGCAGTACGAGCAAAGTATTGCAGAGATGCTTCAAAAGCAGTCGGTGAGTGTCGAATATAACTGGATGCTAAGAATTTCAGTATAATACAAACTACGTATTTGGTCCATCTATAGATTCGGTTGGACGAATCTCAGGAGCTCGAACTGCAGCAACTGAAGGAGAAATTGCAGCGGGAACTGGAAATTCTTACCGCTTATCAGTCAAAGAATAAAATGCAAGCAGAGGCTCAACGCGAAAGGGAGCGACGAGAGCTTGCCGAAAGGGTAGCCGTTCGCAAGGCTTTATTGGAGCAGAAAATGCGTGAGGAGCTGCAGCAATTTGCCAGTGAGCGAGCCGAGCGGCAGCGTCTACTCCAGGAGCGTCAGATGCGAGAACTGGAACAGTTTGATGAAGAGTCGGCGAGACGTGGCTTCAGGTACGTACGATAGTTTTTTTTTCTCCGCATGAATACGAAGATGATGAGTACGTTATTGGATGGTATGACATGTGTATTAATTTATCTTTTCCAATGCCCGAAATAGTGCATTAGCATTGGCGGAACCCTCTCGTGAATCGTCGTCATCGTATCAAGAAGATGTAAAATCGGGAAGCATGCTAAGTTTAGTTCATAGCAATAGTACGACATCCGTTGGCCCTAACAGTCTATAAATTGAGCGGCGGCGGCATTGGCAGCAGTGATTGACGACGACACTACTGTTACTATGGAAAATATTATTGTTATATTATCTAAACTTTTCAATGTATTAACGTGGTTCGGTCCGAAGAGTTGTAGAAGAGAACCTTCGTGCGTATATTATTATTACACTGATGATGATGATAATATTCACAACAAGAAAAAAAAACACTCTCCATAAGTGCTGGCTGGAATCATGCTTCTTTTTTTTTTTGATTGAGTATTGTTTTACCCTGCAAACGAAATAGTTGTGAAGCTGTGAAAGCTATATATCCGTTTGGTCTTTATATATGATTATTATTATTATTACACTTATTCTCTACAATGTGAATGCCATGATAACTATACACACTGTCATTATATGTGCAAAAGAACATCTTGTTTTTTTCCCTTGCAAAGGAATTGAGTCAATGATGATGATAATAATAATAATAATAATCGTAATAATCATATAGTACTCATCCTACTCCTTTGCACAGTCACACACACACACACATTCTCTCCTCTTCCCTCGTATGTACCATTGCTACTATTATTCCAACAACAACAACAACTGTATACATAACTACTGTTTTGCTTTCATGATATTGACGTTACTCCAGTACTATAGCCGTTTCGCCTCAACCCCTGCCTAAAAGTGTTTCTAACTTTTAATAATATTATTATGATTAGTAAAAATATACTTTTACTCCTCCTCCTCCTCCGCTGCCTGCCGATGCTAAACAAGTGTGCTGACATGGACCTTGGTACAAGTTATCACATAATTGTAATGCAATAAATAACAAATGTTTATTACATGATTTTACTAGAGCTATACTATAACTCCCATTGTCCCATCATCATTATTATTTTTATTAGTTTTTCTCTTTTGTGAGTCCATGCTGCTGATCTTCTCACAAATGCGCTGCTGCTGGCTGGCAGTTGTTAACAACAGCAACAGCAAACTTCTGCGGACTGTTAAAAAAAAAGATTGTATACACGTCGTCGTGTTGAAAATAAGCTACCTCATATTAGCAAGACGTCGACTCCGATTTGTTTTAAGTGTCTGAACGAGACAGTTAAGGAGAGTCCGCATGTAAGAATTACTTGGATTATGTGCAGAAGCAAATTCGGAGAGATGAGTAACATATTATGAAACATTTGTGCTTTTTGTGCAGGGGTTGAAAATGGAGAGAGAGAGAAAGGAAAGTAGCTATTTTGTTGTAGCTCATTTTCGCTGTAGTTTAAACTAAGTCTCTTTTTTGTTAATCCTCGTGAAGCCTGACTACGATCTGATTGTGGTGTAGCGGGTGCCGTGGTTCGGTCGGGCACTCAGTTTTCTTAGAGATTATCCCGAAACGGAATAATAAATTTGTGGCCACCATTTTAAATGACAACGAGCTTGTTCCATTATTTCAAATATTAACCACGGAGGAATATTATATTATTGTTTGGAATAACATTTTTTGGTCAATCAGTACTTGAGATATTGAGTATAGTTGAATATAACTGGACATGCGCCATCATCATCATCGTCGTCGTCATCTTCATCTCCGCCTTCACCACCTGAACCACATCCCCCACCTGTAGATTTCCCTTTCCCTTTTTTCTCATTCTTCCCCTTGTTTCCTCCTTTATTTTGCCAAATTGGTTTGATAGCTGAACTGGAGCCTGAGGACCCGCATGCCCCACCATAAGACTTGTTTCCTTTACCCGACCCCTTCGAGCTGGAATTATTCACTTTCCCTTTCTTGGCAGATGAGCTGGATTTTGACCTTTTCTTCCTTTTTCCACCGCCACCTTTAGTGCCACTCGATGCCTTTCTCTTAGTTGCCTTTGGTGTGGATGTAACCCACACACATTTGCATACCTTTGTCCTCACGGGCTTGGAGGACGTGGATGACTTTCTACTAGTCGATTTTCTCTTCAATTTAGGTGCGCTGGAAGGTTTTCTTCTGACTGGGCCAGACGAATTTGATGGCTTTCTCTTTGCAGGTCTTGCTGATTTGCGGGCGGTTTTGGAAGCATTCTGCTTCTTTCCAACGCTTGATGTTGATTTTTTTGTAGAACTTTTCTTCAAGCCGTTACCACCACCACCACAAGAACTACGCTTTGATGAAGACATGCGCTTCATTTTTCCAGTCTTCTGCCGTTTGGCTGTCGCGGCACTTCGCTTGGGCTTTTTTTGTTTAGATTTTTTCAGATATGTGTTTGATGATGAAGAGCGCCCTCTGGACTTGCTAGCTTTTCTTTTGAGGGTTTTAGGTTTGGAGGACTTGCGAGATGGTTTGGAAGGTTTGTGAGATCGTTTGGAGGGTTTACGCGATGGTTTGGAGGTTGATCGGGAGCTGCTGCTAGAAGTATTAGGAAGCCTCTTAGTACTTTTTGAGAGTTTCCTGCTAGATACTTTTGACTTGGAAGACGATACAGTCCCACAGCTTGCTGAGGATGCGACTTTTCGGTTGGAACTCTTGGGACTTTTAGCTGGTGCTGAGCTAGTTCGTGTTTTTGGTGGTGCTTTTTTTGTACGCTTCGTCCTCGAACGCCCTCTGGCTTTGGTCGCTTTAGGTTTTGAAGAGCTCTTGATGGCAGGTTTCTTTTTGATTATGCGTTGTTTTGATTTCGAGGGAGTATGCCTAGAAGTAGATGGCTTCCTTTTGGCAGGTCTACGGGCTTGGGATTTTTTATGCTGTGGTTTTCCATGTCCACAGACGCGGTTATGTACATGAAAATTGGACTTCTTTTGTACTGCACTTTTTTTACTCGTGCGAATTTTGGGTTTGGAGCTGACGCGATGTTTTGGAGGCTTTGACTTTATCTTAGTAGGGACCTTTTTCTTGGAGCTTGCTTTAGTTTTAGTATTGGAGTTAGGCCATGGC
>JAQIWI010000134.1:0-64516 GCA_034698825.1 Deuterosminthurus bicinctus | reverse complement strand
ATGGCAACTATTAAAGGACTGCTTATAGAAACATGTTTGACCAAATGAGATAGACGTGTTGCTCTCTCTCTCTCTCTCTCTTTCGCTGCCTTCAGAGACTTGGAAAAAATTAATCCCACCGAAGGGCCTGTGTCCTTCGGCTGTTTCACCTTTAGCGTAGAGAAGGACTTGAAATTGTCGCAGAAAGTCTGTTATTTACATGCATCCCGTATAGCTGCCAATGCCAAGGTCTGCATTAGGAGTGCATAAACACAGCAACTGGCAAATTTTAGTGCTGTTGCATAGGTCCAGTTCATTCGCATTGAAACCTGTTACTATGACAATGACATACCATTATGGCTCGTGCCATTACTGTCACCCTTGCTAAGTTAGTACAATGGATATACAGAAGTTTTCCTTTGTCCTGGGATGCAATGACCCTTCGGAAATGAAGTGTGACAAAGATTTCCCTGAATTCCCTTTTTAGTTCAATTCAGAATGCATGTTCCTTTGTGAAAGTTGGACTTAGTGCTGGGGGAAGGAAGTAAAGGAAGAGAGAGGAAGAAAGGAAGTTTGTTGCCTGAATAAACGACGAAATGGAATTGAAATGGGAAAAAATCTATCTTGTATCCTACCTTTCTAGGACTGTAATGAATTCAACGAATGTGGCGTGGGGGATCTCGGATACAAGAGTACCAACGGAATCGCGTCCCGGGCACGTGGCTCTGTTCTCAGGCTTGTACGAGGACCCTTCAGCTGTCTTTACCGGCTGGAAGGAAAATGTGGTTGCTTTTGACTCAGTCTTCAATCGATCTACTTATGGCATTGCGCTCGGATCCCCTGATGTTGTCTTAATGTTTCGGAAAGGTGAATATGTTTGACAAAAGTCTTTTGATATCCGACGAGGGAGACGAGAGAAAAAATCCTTCCAAGGATTCGTTACAGAAAAATTACCATCAAAGGGGGCCTCTCTTATCTGTGAATCCCTGGCCCTGTTTTATATGTACGTGATATCGTTATAATTCGCCACACTTGTGTGTCTTTTAAGGGGTCCCTTCCAGCAAGCTGTACGTGGAATCCTATCCTGCCAATTGGCAGGACTTCTCCGCTGCAAATTCCTCCAATCTGGACCTCTGGGTGCTGGATAAATTTCAGAGGATGATTTGGACCAGGGCCATCCCTGATCATGATAAGCTCCTCATATTCCTTCATCTTCTGGGCATTGATAACACAGGTCATGCCAAGAAACCACATTCCAAGTCAGTGTCCTCTCCTTTTTCTTCCATTGTCACACTGACCACCTTTGTGACACGTTGTTTTCTATATGAAATAAATATGACATGTTTGGCTATGTGCTGTAGGGAGTATGCTGCGAACATCGAATTGGTGGATGGGATCGTAAAAACTGTGGAGGCTCATGTAGAAAAGTATTTCAATGATAAACAAACTTTGTTTATTTTTACGTCGGATCATGGCATGACGGACTGGGGTGAGTACAACAATGTGGATGTGTGTTTGGTTTTTTAAGACAATCATGCCGAAGGCCACTCACTGTAGAGTGACTTTATCGTCATATAATCAATCTTTCTTTACTCTCACAGGTTCGCATGGAAGTGGCTCAGCAGCAGAAACGGAGACACCGTTTGTCTTATGGGGCCCTGGAATCAAGTTAGTCAAATTACTTATCTTGTCACAAGCGGTCCAGACTCTTTGTTGGAGACCTTTAAAATATATAACTCAGGCTATGGTGGTCGGGGAAAATGTGAGGCGTATATATACTTCATGAATATTTATCACATGTCTCTCCACCATAAAAGTCTTAAAAAGTGTATGCATGGGATTATCATTTGTATGTACATACTCATATTATCTTTTCCTTTACAATGCACAGGGGAACAAAGGGAGTACGACTGAAGCAGGCAGACTTTGCAGCCCTGATGGCAGGTGCCCTCAACGTTCCATTCCCAACAAACTCAGTTGGAAGATTCCCATCCAGTTTGTGGACTTTGAGGCCCTTTGCATATGATGCTCTCCGTGCCAATTTCCTTCAGATTCAACAGCTCATGATTACAAAGAGGGAGTATCTGGAAGCTAATAGGAGATTCCCTCTGACTCCTTTTGCCAAAGAGCTTGAGATTTCCAAGAGATACAACTTGTCTTCCCAGTATGCTGATGCTTCAGATTATGACAAGGCGGTGAGTCTGTCCCACTAATTTAACGTGCTGAATTATACGCTCTCAACGTTTTTATTATACGTTTAATAACAATGAAGTGAGACGACAATGCTCATCTTGTTTCCTGCAGATTGACTCGCTGCAGAAGGGTATAGACGGAGCTTTGGAAGGGATCCATTACTATGAGCGCTACGACCAGCAGTTGCTCATCGTCTTCGGGGTCGCCACGTTCCTCCTGTGGATGACATTAATAATATTCGCCTTAATTCTCGGTGGTCATGGCGTGAATTACTGGGAAAGGAAATTTTGGATCTACCCAGCCGTCCTGTCCCCAGTCATTATTCAAGGTTGGTTGGTAGTGTCTTGAATGCATTCCCTTTTATTCTCCTGAGCTCAGCAAGCATAAGATAGGTTGGACGTGGAATACATTTTTGCTGGTGTCTGCACACACGAGTTGCACAAAAGGTATTGCACGGCTTTTATCATTCCATGAATGAATGCAACAGGAGGGCAAGGGGTCTTGTGTGTAGGCACGGGCTCATAGCGATGCACCGTGTGTCATAATAATAAATAAGCCTAGACTCAAATACTCACAGCGGTGTATTTATAAGGCACACACACTTATACGCAGCACACAATATACTTTCACATGTATGCCATACACACAAATTTCCGATAAAGGCCTCAAGTAGTATTGGTTTTGAAATTGATTGCAGGTTTGATAGGATGGTCTTTGTGGCGCTTGCCGTATGCATTTGTACCCTTGTACCTTGGCCGGCTAATGTGGGCCTTGTGGGTCGGAGGACGAAGGAATGGATCTAATATGGTTGCCATGAAAAGTTTGCTCATCTTGATATTATTGTGCGGAGTGGGGACGGAGATCCTGGTGAATAGTTTCCATGAGCGATCTGTACTGACTCTTGGTCTAATTTTGAATGCACTATGGGTCATGAAAGGGAAGAAACTGAGCACCTGGAATAGAGTCTTATGGCTGGGTTCCGTTGCCTCCCTTGCAGTCTTCCCTCTCGCTCCTGTCATTGGGAAGAAACAAAGCCCCGTTTTTATGTAAGTTTTTCGCTCTCTCTCTCTCTCTCTCTCGCTCCCCCTCTCTCACCTTTTATTCGCTCGTGCTACTGGCCCGGTGACTTTGTCCTGAGCCAGTCGAAGGATAAATAATTCGGATTGTAATTTTTTCTATGAAAAGTGTTCATTGATATTTTTATGAACACCTTGTTGGTGGATGATTCTATGATGCAGGACGCTGGGGCCGTTGGTATCGGGTAGCCTGGTCGTATTACTCGTGCGGAAGAACATCCCTCCTTTGCGCCAAAGAGACAGTTTGATATTAGCAAGTCAAACTGTGCTTTTATTTTCGGTCGTCTTCCTCATCCATTTCCCAAAATCCGTAATCACTCGAATCGTATCCTGGTCCTCGGTGCTCTTCTCCTTCCTCGGCCCCACGTTCACATCCTCATCTGACTTTATTGTTCGTCTCATGTCGATTTTCCTCGGGATTTCCACACCATTCTCCCTCCTGAGTTTGTCCTACGAGAGCTTGTTCCTCCCTTGTCTCTTCTTTGTTTTACTCTGCCTCATCAAGCTGGAGGTTTCCGACGAGGGAGAGGAGCTGAGTTGGCGTCACTTTCTCAGCTCACCGTTACCTAGTCAGGATGATGAGGGTTGGAGGGGATACCGAGATCAGAGTGAGCATTTGCAAAGGTCATTCCGCCGAGCTTGGTTTCATGTGAGTGGACGACATGACAGGAACCTTTTTGCAATTTCAAATGAGAAGTAAAACTTTATCTATGCTCCTTGTTGCCCTTTCCAGCTTTTCTTTGTTTTCTTATCGTTCTTCGGGACGGGGAACATCGGGAGCGTGAGTTCATTCGACCCGACGGCCGTACGCTGCTTTGTGAATATTTTCAATCCATTTGTGATGATGGTGGCTCTACTGGAGAAGATTGTTGGGCCATTTCTTCTCGTCTCATGCTTCTTTCGCATGCTACTCTGGTCCAGGGTGCAGGTGGAAAGGAATTTCCTCATCGTCCTTTTCCTCTGCCAAGGGATGGCCCTTCATACATTCTTTATCGTGAGAAATACAGGGTCTTGGTTGGAAATTGGAACTTCTATCTCACATTATGTCATCGTTCAATGCACTACTTTGTTTCTATTTCTCTTACACTTTTCTTCAAACTTTTTGATCTCAGCCTCCCTGCTCCCTTCCCATGTTTCCCCTCTGACTCGTCCAGATGCTGCGCCACTGCACAAGACTAAGTAGTACTGAAGCCAGGCCCCTTTATGCAGACCTCATAATGTACAGCTTTTCAACTCACTCCAGATAATAATGACAAGTCTTTCTGTTACCACTACCACTGTCTCAGTCATTCATGTATGTCATTGATAATTTTACAATGGGGTGACTTTTATATGTGATCCTTAAGTTAGAATGCCACCAGAGTGGTCGGTTGTTGTCAATATGCAATCTGTCTACCCTCAAGTTTACTTGCACGCCAGACGCCATTCGATACTTGCCAAGAATTGTATGTCTAATAAATGTGTGATGTGTGTGTGTGTGTGTGCAAATAAATGAGTCGACACTCGACAAAATGTTGTTGCCATAGCATGTGGAATCTGCTCTGTTTTCATTTCTCACTAATCTCCGGATGGGTCTCTAGGGTATTTGCCTAACTACACAGAACTTTTGCATTTACTTCAGAGAATTTTTGCCAAAAGCTAGCCGTGGAATTGAGTGTGCGTGAGCGCAAGCAGGTGAGAGCACATGAAAAGTCTATAATATTGTCCCTTTTCTTATCACGGGAGCATGCATTACTTACGTAGCCTGGAGTGCTTAATTAGACCATAGTTAGAGGAGGGACCCTTTGTGGATACATACAGTTCCCTCCATGAGTACCATATGATTACAGAGGGTGACACACGCAGGGTTATGTGGGCAATCTAATCTCCCCATCATCATCATCATCATCATCATCATTATCCTTTGCACACACATAGAGGGTCTATAAGCGAAATCCTGTATGATCAAGGTGCATAAGGCTGAGCCATCAGGCCCAATTCCCCGTGTCCTTTCAGCATAACATAACAGAACAGGACACTGTGTGAGTAGTAATAGCAATAAAGCGGGAAGCTTCCCTCTCTACTGACTTACTTGTTTCACCAGGGAGTTTTCATCATGACAGCTACATACAAAAATCCTTCATGCTTTTCCTCACCATAACTCGCCCGCCACAATCCCCTTTATCCTTCAGCAGGAACAAGCTTTAACAACCCGTATGCGCGCTTTGTGATCGCACATACCACCAGCACATGGATATTTTAATAGCTAAAAATCATATGAACACCTCTCTATCTTTCTCCCCGTCCCTCTCTCTCCAAAGCTCCTTTGTCTCTTCTCCTTTACGACGACGACGACGACGACGACCGAGAGTTCCTAAAATAAGCTTCAATTGCAGCAGGTATAACTGGGAAATTTTTTAATTTCCGTACATACCTAGCGGAGTGAGGAATTGTAATGGAGAAATGATTGTCACACTACTGTATCTGGTCTTGAGGACAGCTGGAAGTTCATATTATTAATAGGCCCATGTATTGTATCACTCTGTAGGCTTCGTCCTAGCTGCCACCCTGTCGGCTCATGATCCTGCATGTCATTTTTTTTCTAGTGAATGCGCTTCTTCATATGTCAAGTTGTGAAAAAAAATTTCATGTGTATATTGAAGCCTGGAGGGAAGTATTGGCTTTTTGTCTTAGGCAAATAATCCCTTGGATCATCCTTTAAGGGATATTTCAGGTAAACCTTAACAAGTCCTGATCAGTCACTCCTTCATACTTTGAAGACATTCGTTACAAGTCCATGACCATTGAGAGCCTTTCTGGAAAAGCTTGACGTAACGAGAGCTACACTTCGGGCCCAAATCCAACATTTAAAACCCACTATATAGTATCCCAGCTTAAGAATCATTATATGTGGTCACACTGTTAAATCATATCAAGTCATGTGCCATATGAAATCTGGACCTTGTTGTTCCAAGTGGAGGGAAATCCTCTGTCTCTCTCGCTCACTCAAGTACCATAACTGATATAATGGAGAAGGGAGAATGAATGAAAAACTGTGTCAGAGGAGACTAATAATGTGCAGGAGTTGCAAACTTTTGTTATCAGTCAAAACGACAAACTCACTGGACGAGTCACTAGGTCAATTTTAGCTGGAGATTAAGCCAGAGTAGTTAGTTAGTTATAGTGTGTATGTCATTGAAGCTGATAAAAGCTCTTCGTAACTCAACGGTATGTTGTCCTGTCATCATTATAGGATCATCGCTCACTGGCTTATAGGGGGACTTGGAAAAACAAGTCCAGATTTTACCTTCCGGGAATACAGGCAGGCCACGGACCGGTCCTTAAGGGCTTGGCGCGCTATGTCCAGTTTTTCACACTATAAAGGACTCTCTGTCCAACTAAATCCAACTAACCGTCTTAGGAATCCAACTATCCACCTTATGAATGCAACTAACCACCTTATGAATCCAACTAACTGCCTTATGAATGCAACTAACCGCCCATGAATCCAACTAACCGCCTTCTGAAAGCAACTAAATGCCCCTGGTATGTATGCGGAGTTAAAAAAAATATGAGGGAAGAATGTAGTACGTGATATTAATTTGGCTACTGCCAGTAAGTAAAGTGAGTACTACGAAAGCAAGTAGTAGTCGGTTCTGGTCCTGGTCTTGTTGTATATATGGCCAGAGGCTTCAGCTGATCTCGCGCTTTTCTTCTTTTTGGTCTTTGTTAAGCAGTTTTAGTAGGATGAAGAGGGTTTAGCTAGCGGAAATGAAGGTGTATACATACCAGGGTGAATTTAGACGGATGGAAATGCATACAGTGAAGGGAGATTACTATTAGAAGAAGGAACAAGCCACCCTGGCTGGGTTTATAAGGGAACTAAATGCGAAGGGTGTGTGGGGTTTGGCTGCTGCTGCTGGTTCATTGCGAGGGAATGGAGTGTAATATGTGTGAGCATAAGTTTGCATTCCGAGAGGCCCCAAGATTTTAGGAGGACGACAAACTTCTGTGAGGATTGAATGCACTTTTGCTCGACGAGCGAAGGCGAGAACACACATGAGCTTCGCCGTCGTCCGAGTCTTTCCTCATCCAATTTTCCTTCACATTTTGACAGACTTTTTTGATAAAGAAGAGAAGAAGAAGACAAAAGAGTCTATGAGGCTCGGGCGGTCCTATGTCTCCGAATTCGGTCCAAAGAAACTGGCCCCTCTTCTGAGCAAAGGACTGCTGAGAGTCTAGTGTGTAATTATTTGGACTGAGATATATAAAGAAAAATATGTGCAATTATTATTATTATTTATATATTGATCTATGAGAAACTGCCCGCTTCTTGTTGTTACAACCCGGCTGCCGTATACTCTTGTGTGTGTTTTATTTAGTTTTGTGTGTGTGTGCGCGTGTTTTTGGAACTTAGTACACTTGAATTTGTACCTTTATTATTTATTAATATTATAACCCCCCACCGCCAAGTCATAGATATTTAAAAGCCCTCTCTTCTTCGTGATATTTATTTTTTCTCAAGTGTGCTAAAAAAAAATTAAATATGAACTCCTCTTGGAGCCTAAGTGCCAGCGATATGAGGTATATTTAAATTTTTTCTCTCTAAAATTTTCTCTGTCCAGCTGATTGATCATGTACAGGTCACTATGGGAGCGGGGGAAATTGTTTTTTTGGGCAAATTTTATTTAACACTTTCCGTTTCTAAGGGAATTTTTAGTTGACACGTTGGAATGGAGGGAATTTCTGGTATGGGAAGGCGGGAGATGGGGACAGAAAGGGAAGAATAAGCGGGATATTCCTTCCCTCCAGAATCTGTTTTTTTGGTATCAATGAACCGCCTTTGGGGTCATCTTAGAATATGCTCTAAATTGGGATTTCTAGGTGCCTAGGACATTGTTCAATCAACATGTGATGAGTTTTGGGTGGAACAAGTGATTTTTCATGAAATTTTGACTCTTTTTCGGCGTGTTAGTATGAGCGGGATATCTCCCGCTCAATCTGCCTTGAGCATATTGAAGAATTTTCTTCGGCCTTGTCCAGCCAGCAGTGGCGTTCTTAACCTGGAGATGTTTCATGTGAATTCCAGAGTTTTGTATTTTGGAATTTGAAGGAGAATTTGGAGAATTTTCAGTTTGTGAAATTAGAAAAGTGTTGGTTTATCAACAGGCAGGTACATATGGGAAGGATTTAGCGGGAGTGAATTGGCGCCTTAGGCCAATTGAATTACATTGATGTACATATACATGTGGAGGGATTTTATTGTCCCCGGCTTATACTATACTCACTCGTTCAGGTAGTATTTGCCGGTGGAACTGTTTGCAAATTAAATCTTTTGGCGAGTCTGGCTGTTGTTGTTGTGTGAATAAAAAATCTGTGGTCAGGGTCGGTCATAACCTGAGTGGAAGTTGATGGGAGAAGAGGACAAGGGCGAGAGGTGGCGGGATACCGAGCCGAGTGGGTTCATCATCACCATAATATTGAGAGGGAAATGTGTTCATTGTGCATTCTCAGGCGGGTTTCCTGCAACTGTTCTGACTATCTGAAGGGATGATCAGTTATTCAGATCCATATGCCATGCATCGGCCATGATTTGACTATATCTATAAGTTGGCCATGTGTTCGCGTGCTAATAATAGTGGGCCGCTAAAGAGATATAGTTGTGAATGAGTTGGGGTCATTTTGCTATACGCATGCCAGTTTCTGGTTCAAGTTGTAGTGGAGTGTAATGAGGTCATGGAGGTCAATGAGGTGCGCTGGGAGTGATACATTAGAGGGCTACTTGAGTTGGGAAATGATCCTGGACATTTGAAAGTAATGGGTGATTTTTTTTGTTTACAGTCACAGCGGAAGATCTACTCCACCCCCCCGAAAGTTTCCGAGAAAGTCGATGAGTGACGTTGGATTTGGACTATCCGAGGAGTCCCTAATTCGTCCTTCACCTTTACCACCGGTTAGCTTCGGAGACTGTCAAGAGGTGTGGGAACTTATGTGTGAAACAGATGTGAGATACAAGAAGGATTTGGCAGTGTTCCAAAAGCACCCTGTCCTCAGTCCTCAGATGAGGGCAATTTTGCTGGACTGGCTCATGGATGTTTGTGAAGCCTACAGTATGCATCGTGAAACTCTCTACCTCGCAACAGACTTTTTGGATCGTTACTTATCTATACAGTCGAATATACTGAAGAATCACCTCCAACTTATCGGTAAGAAGAGGAATGATTACTGGGTTAGTTTAGTTGCGGTGGTCAACAGTTTAGCTGTTGGAAGGTGTCAAACTAAAGTAACTTGTTAGGAGATTGACTGATTGTTTGGGAGACTAACTGTCTTTTTACTCTTAGGGATCACCTGCCTATTCGTCGCCGCTAAGGTCGAGGAGATCTATCCTCCGAAATTGTCCACCTTCGCCTACGTCACTGATGGAGCGTGTACAGAACAGGAGATTTTAGATATGGAAATAGTTGTAATGACCACTTTAAAATGGAAACTCACACCGATCACACCCGCCTCCTGGGTCAATGTATTTCTTCAAATCCTCAGCGTCACACCTCAAAGAGTGAATTGTCTACATTTTTTACGTTCTCGAGCTATTCGTCTAAACCTCACACCTCCGGAGCCGGAAGATATGCATCTGGTTGCTCCGAATTACGCGGGCATCGACTATGTTCGTGCATTGCGTATCATCGATCTTACCATTATGGACCTCCAGTCTTTCCACTATAGTTACTCCGAACTGGCGGCCTCTTCCATATACCACACGAAAGGTTCGTTCTTGAATGACTCCTTCATGTCTAAGTAGTTTCTAACATAATAGCAAGGGAGTAAAAATTTAACATTATTGTGTGTAGGTCGGGATGCTGCCCTCGGTGCTAGTGGCTACAAGTGGGAAGACTTGGCTCCCTGTGTCAACTGGATGGCACCATTTGCAGCAGTTGTGAAGAAACACGACGTGCCAGATGTCCTACCTGGTATCTCTGGTGTCAGTGATGAAGCTCGTCACCTTATTCAGTCGCACAGCATAACGTTACCAATGCTGGTAAGCTCTATTTTCTTTACTTGGTCAACCGATGACAGTTTTGAAAACATTGTCATATTTATTGTTTCTATAGGAACAAGTGGAAGTATTAAACCAAGCAAGCAAAATCTGCAGCCCTATGACCCACTCTGAGGGTTTACTGACTCCTCCAAGGAGCTCTAAAAAACGGAAGAAAACTTCTCCGGGTCTTGCAGACCCCTATTTTTAATTTTTTAGAGTAAAAAAATTATCTTAACAAGTTAATTTATATGTATATGGTAAATATGAACAAGAAGTTTTTTCCTAAATTCTCCGCTGACTTTTCAAATAAAGCTGTAATTTGATACTACGGGAAAGTTGTATACGAGTAAAGTTGTTTTCGAGCTGAGCATGTTTTTTTAGACGAGAGAAGAAATTGTATTTTTTACTGTCACTGGCGTCTGGGTTCACAATAACATTTTAGTAAATTAATTTTTTTTATGCTTTCATTCAGTTGATTGTATAGTTATGGATAAGAAGACTATGTACAAAACAAATGAAACAACGCATATATGGGATTACATCCATCGACTTTCTTCGTTACACTTTTAAACACGCTACATATACTCATATCATCTCATGAACAGTGCAACACACGGGAAGATTTAAAAGTAATAATTAATTATCTTATGCCACTGCACTATATCAACAGCACAATAACAATAATATATAATAATCTTAACATTAATAATAATAATAGTTAAGTGTACGAAGATGTTATGGAGAAAGACGCAAAACTATAACTTATAGTGGTGATTGCAGAAACTGATTACAATGCGGCACTAAAATTAAAAATTTAACCGAATTCTCGTATAATATTATGCTGTTAGCGTCACTTTATGCCTCCCTTTAACAGCATCCACTGCCTTGACTTGAACCAGGACCTCCAGCTGGTGAGGTGGCATTTGTTGGAGAATGTTGCGGGCCAATTTTGATTCCGTTTGCCTGAAAAATTCATCAAGCCTCATCAGTTAATTTTGTCGATTCAAGATTGATTGGAAGATGAAAGGTAGCTCAATTACTTCGTTATTGATGTCAAAGACACCCTCTTGGATTTTCTCGTAGATTTCTTTGGCCGTGTTGATGAAAGCTTCTTCTACGTTGGCTGCTGTTTTCGCCGAAGTCTCCATAAAAATCAGACCATGTTCCCGAGCAAATACTTCACCCTCTTCCTTCTTTACCTCCCTCCGTGCCTCTAGATCACTGAAGGACAGATAAAAAGATTCTTGATTTAACCTTCCACTTACAATGAGGCTCATTATTTTACATCCATGTCATCATTTGTCATGGAGACGATACTATCACTACTACTACTACACGATCAATAAACTCGTGCACTGCATACTGAGTGAGTGAGTAGCATTTCAGTACTTCGGTACCTGACTTGCTTACACTCAGAATCTAGCCATGCTACTCTTTCTTTGATTTCCTGGAAACCAACCTCTTATTTCCGATGAGCATGATCACCATGTTTGAGTTGGAATGTTGTCTGGCATCTTCCAGCCAAGTTGTCAAATGGTTGAACGTGTCTCTTCTAGTAATGTCATAAACAAGCAGGGCTCCAGCAGCACCACGATAGTACGAACGAGTGATGGAGCGGAAAGCCTCTTGTCCAGCCTGAAGATATTTAAAAATTCCTCGTCTTTAGCACATTACATTACTCATCTGGAAACTGCTCCCTAGAAAAGTATTCATGATCACTCACTGTATCCCAGATTTGAAGCTTGATCTGCTTCCCGTCAATTGTGATCATTCGGGCTCCGAATTCGACTCCTAAAAATATCAAAATAGCAGACGACGTGAACCCCAATTTCAAATCCAACTGATAGAATCAAAATCTCACCTATAGTTAGATCGTGAACGGGTTGAAACCGTTTATCTGTGAACTGCAAAAGTAGGCATGATTTCCCGACGCCTGAAACACAAAAAGACAAGCAGGTCAATGCATGTAAGAATAAAAAAACAAGAATAATATATCCATATACATGAATATTACTCACATCGTCATGTAAATAATATTCATCGATTAAAGTTTACAATTACTCACCAGTATCGCCGATGATGATGTACTTGAAAAGGTAAGCATAAGACATGACTAATGTTTCCGAATAGCTGACAAATGAATGAATGAAGCTGAAACGTTGAAAAAGGGTTAACTAACTGCAACGACCACAACTCAGCTCTCTAAATACGTCTTCCTGCAATCAGATCAAACAGACAAAATCAATCAAACATAGACAAAAATCGAACTCACACATAGAAAGTTAGGTAACATCTATAAGCCTGTTTCAAGATCAAAGCACCACATTATCCTCATCATCATCATCATCTTCACAGTCATCGTCATCACTCAATCACCACTAATTCTATTGGACAAATTATAAGACAGCAATGCTAAAGCTTATGGAATCGTAACCAGACGCAACGTGGCTTCATTTATAATGCACCCCCTCTAACTAGTCCAAGTCAATAAGAGGATTACACAGAAAAATTCACTATGAAACTAAGGCGGAATAGCCTCAATTGAATCATGTATCTCTTCCTCAAACACATATTCCTCTTCAATATAATCCAAATTGAAATCCTCCTCCAACCTTTAACCTCTCTGGACTAACTGCACACGTTCTTGTCATCCTGACATTTCTACTCGATCACACAACCAAATCTTCGATGCACAATGTTGTCTCTATCAGCTCCCAAACACAATCACCACTTCTTTACCTAAAATTTGCATCAACAATTACGCAGGAACTGAAACCAAATTGCCTAACCTGTTGACTTAAAATATCACTCGAAAAATCAATTGTGACTGAGGTAGAAAAGGAAGGACGTGAGTCTACATGTATTCCACTTCCAGATTTCAACAACAACAAGATCTCTGATCTGATCCACCTACGCCTTTTCCGCACGTACAACTACCCGACCGAACTGGACCAGCCTGCACCATACATACTCTGATCAAATACTAATATTACAACATTCGCTCCCAAAAAAACATCTAAAAACCATGACTTGTTCCTTAATACACACACACACACAAGCAAATAAAAACAAAGTGTGGATCCCTTGACACTTACCTTTGCAATGTCCCCTCTTCTTTTTCTTCTGTATGTATAAAATTTGCTTTAAAACAGCTCCAAAGTCTCGCTTCTATGAACAAGACACAAGAAGAAGCCAGATGAGGGTCATTCAGGAAGGATTCCACCACAAGATAATAATAATATAAATAGTAGAATCAGCTTAGTTACTATCTCTACCTAATTCCCTTATGCCAACAGGGAGGAAGAAAAATTATAAATTGTGATAATCTCTCAGCAGAGTTTACTGCGTATTGGACACTCTTCTTAGCTATCTACGCCTCGTCAACGTTAATTTTAACAAGTCACACGACCATACAGGAGAGGCTAGGTAGGTAATAATGAGTAATTTGAGTTTAGTAAAAATATGTGTATGGAAACTGGACGACAATCCCACTTTTTCTCAGTCTGTCAGCTCAGGACTGTATAGCTAAGATGATGACGAGACGATAATAATGATGATGATGAGACCCAATAATAAGCTGACGTGAAATTAATAATATCCTTTCCTTCTCCTTCCAGCAACACACATAAAATTATACTCACGCACCTTCACATATACGCACAATACTTTACTACTGCTCCCCAAAACTTCACATTTCCTTTCCTATTAGTAGTAGTACCTTATGAAAAATATGAATGTCGACCCGTCGTATGTATACTTATTACTACTACTAGAATTTGTCCATCCCACAATCCTAAAGAGCCTTTATTTTATTATGTAAGAAGATATACAAGAAGAAGAAGAACCTTGAGTAGTGTACTTTAAATAGACGTAGTAAAGCACTGTACTCCTTTGCCTTCCTTCCCTTTTGTTATGCACTCTTGACTTGACTATACGACACGACTTCACTTGGCGGACCTTCTCCGTCTTTCTTCAATACTTTTCTTTCCATATGCGTACAAGCTCAGTTTTGGGATGAGTAGTAAAACACAACACAAACACAGAGTTACAGAGTAATGTAGTAGTTCGAGCGGACGACGAGGAACGAGGAGATGAAGAAAAAAAAGTTGTAGAAAGCGCCAAGTTTGAGCCAAGTTACCATGTGAGTACCACACCTTGACCAGGATTTTGTACCAGCTGTCCCAGAATTACATATGGAGGGGGCATATGGAAATTATTTGACACCTTCAGCTGGAGCAGTTGGTTGGGCGGTCTGTGTAGATGAAGCTACCAGTAGTACTGATGAAGGGAAAAGCTTTCTTTCCTTTGCAAAAATGCTTTGCTTTCCTTTGCAAAAGCTTGAGGTTCTTGGGAGGGCATAGCTTTCATTCTGTCTGTCTCTCTCCACAGATTCTTTTGCAAGGAGCTAGCAAGCTAGCTGAGAGATATGACAGCATTTCGTATACAGTAACTTACTGTATACGAAAGAAGCGCAGAAAGAAGAGAAATTGTCATCTTGGTGTCAGGGAGACAGAGAAACTTTTCTGTGTCAATGTCTGCCTTTCTTTCTTTGACGGGGAAAGAAGGCTGCTCATAAATCAAAGTAGGAGGAGGGTGAGCATTGGCTGGAAAATCCGTGTATTAGCATCATTTTTTGACCATTAATCAACTCCGGGTCTGTTTGGCATATATAAAGATGAAGAAGCAGTAGGGAAGAAGAAGAAGGTTGAATCAATACGGCCTAGATATTTTTTTGCGGTTGTGGTTATCGGCTTTCGGGGGCGGGGACATTATCAGTGAAATGAGCTGTTTCTTTAACAGTAGAACTACCTTCATGGTTTGTCCCTGGTTAAAAAATTCTTTATTTCTTGTGATGACAGTGGATCAAGTCGTTAGTTGTGGTTTCCCCTTGGCCGTGTGTATTCAGAGGAACATGCTCCATATATATAATAATAATAATTATTATTATCTTGCTTTTAGCTCCTTTTCATCCTCTGCTATCCGCTGTCACCTCAAAGTGTCCCTGTGAGTATGATCAAAGCCATTTATCTAATCTTCTAAAGACACATTACACAAAAGGGGGAAGATGGCCAGATGGCGCCATGAATTATCGAGAAACTATATGCCGCAATGTATGACTCATTATGTGTAAACAAAGAGAGCCCTACGAACTTGGAGGGTGGTGTAATATGTAATTTGATGATTCAAGGATTTTTATAGCCGTGCCATGAAATTAAATAGTTTTGACTAGGAGAGTTGGAGGAATTTATGACCAATAATAAAATCTGCTCACATTATTCATCCTTCTCTCTCCTATCACGGTCAGTTAGCCAACATCTCCCCTAATGATTCATAAGAAGATTATTTTTCTCCTCGGAAATCCTCCTCCTCCCCATCATGATTAACTTCGGAAGGAGAATAAGAAGAAGACGAGTGGCTGATGACGAGTGTGAGTGACTAATGGGAAAGAGTTGATGTTGCTCCTGTTGTTTGGTGCCGTTGCCGCGGAGAGGGATGCATATATAGAAGAAGGGAAATCATAAAGGCAAGTTGTTCCATTGTTTTTTTAAAGGACTCCCACAAAGTTGCTTTATAGCTTTACTTGTGTACGGATTCATATAACAAATGCACTTTTTTCTTCTCTTATATAGTCACTCCTTTGCTTCCTTTCTGCTGTAGTAATACTTTTGCTCTACCCAATTCCATTTACCAACCTTTTCCTCTGCCTTTCAATACTTTAAAGCTGTATCCTTTCAATGCTTTTGCTCTACTACCTTCCACAATGCTTTTGCTGTATCTCTCCAATGCTTTACGCTCCATGTTTCCAATGCTTTTGCTATATCTCTCCAATGCTTTAAGCTCCATGTTTCCAATGCTTTTCAGCTCTATGTTTCCAATGCTTTAGCTGTACGGCAGCCTTTCAGTGCTTTAGCTGTATGTTTCCAATGCTTTAAGCTGTACGGCAGCCTTTCAGTGCTTCAGCTGTATATGTTTCCAATGCTTTAGCTGTATGGGCTTTGAGTGCTTTTTAGCTGCATTGGCCTTTGAGTGCTTTAAGCAGTATGGCCTTCCATTGCTTTAGATGTATGGCCTTTCAATAGCTTTTGCTGTATGACCATAGAGCCAGGACGAGGAAGCAAGCAAGCCTTCCAAAAGCTTTTGCTGTTGCTGGAGAAGACGAATCCTTTGTGGGGCCTGGCTTTTATTAGGAGAGTTTTTGGTACATATATATACAACAAGTTTACAGTGTAACAACACCTTTATACTCCCTCATTTTTCCACTTAATTGAGAGGCTGTGGTGAGGCAGCAGAGGGAACAGGTGTTTCCGTTCCAATCCTCCAACTCTCTCATCAATGATGGCGACAGTGAGCAACAACAAGTGCACCTCACCTCACACTTCCTCACTACTACTACTAACTTGCCTCAAACATTCATATTAGAGAGACAATTGGAAGGAAATATTCTGCGATATATTTCTTCTTTGCACACACACATAGAGAGAGAGAGAGAGAAACCTGTGTCGTGTGAGAGAGTGGCCTGGTCGTCTGTGTGTGTTTGAGTCGAGTGAGTGAGTCTATAAGGAAAAAAAAAGATATAAGGAATTTCTTCTATGTGTATTGTAGTATACAGAGGGAGATTATTTGGTCGTCGTTATTAGTAAATGATCTACGAAGGACGTCGGCGGTGACGGCTCTTGGATAATAATATTAAAAAAATATATATATTAGAAGAAGATCAAATAATAATATTCTTTCTTTACATATATTATATATAGATATAAATATATATTTCTTGTCCAAGTGTGCATATGCAAAAGGATTATTATAGGAGTGAGTGGAGAAGAAGAAAAAATTCCAAAGAATATTGAGATACAAAGCATCCACTCCCCTATATATCTAGGGAGGAAGGACTGGAAGAAATCTAATATACATGCAGTGGGCTATTATTTGAACTGACCAAATTGATTAATTAATTAAATTTATAATAATTGATTAGGGAATCAACAGTCAGTCCTGGTTGGTGACTCTGAAAAGTTTGTGGAGGAAGAAGGTGGATGATTTTGCCTTTGATCCATCATCATCATCAGAATCGTCAAGCCAAAAGCCAGTCATTCCGCTACATTATACACTACAAGATCAAAAGGGATCAAAGGGAATTGAAGATAATTCTGAGGCAAGTGGAAATCCAGTGGAAATTTTGGGAAGCGGTGGCGTACAGAGTCTTCATCATCTTTTACAAGTTATAATAAAATTTATATACAGTACACATGCAACAACACAATAAGAGATTAAGATCCGTTGAAGAGAGAGACATTTTAACTACATCGTCGTCGTCGTCGTCATCATCATCAGTGGGAATGGGAAAGTTTTAGTGTCATCATCAAGAAGAAGAAGCTAGAGGGATTTTGGAGATCAGAGAGAAAAAAAAATAAATTAAAAAAGAACAAGTGGACAGTTTATAGTGCCGGTCTGGAGAAATTGGAGTGAATCGTGTGAGAGAGAGAGAGAGTTTGTTGAAGAAGATCGGGTGAAATAGCTGGAGGAAGGTCCATGAAGCAGCAAATGGAAGAAGATCGATAGTGTAAATATTATTTGGGGAAATTATGACAAGGAATCTAAATAATAATGACTACAATCAACACTACTTGAATGCAGATGAGCCATCCGTCCATTGCTGCTGCTGGAATCCGTCAGAATTGCTGTGAAGAATCAGATCGGTCATGATATACGAATAGGATTGAAAGCGTCTTAAGCTTTTTATTTTTTATTGTATCATTTTTAATCTACATACCTCGTTGTTTTTATTCAGTTTTTTTGTCGTCAGTATTTCTTAAAGTACTTATATTTATTGAGGGATTTTGATTGATCCAAAGTGTAGAGTTTAATTGCTTGTGTGAGAGTTTAGGTTTTTTTGCTTGAGCAACAACAACAACAACTTTCTTCTCAAGCTATATAAATATATATTACATCTAAGTATTATTATTATTGTAGTAGAGGTGATTAGGATTTGATTTATTAATCGGCTGGCCACCTTAGTAATGCCAAAGTCATGTCTAAGAGTAGACAGCAATTCCAAAACCGTGCTGCCAGTCATGTTGAAGTTAAGAGCAAGGTAAGTTATTATTCATTGAGATGTGCGAGAGAGAGAGAGAGTTGAGCTGGATAAAGAATGAGATTTGGTGTGCATGCTGCTGCTGACTTGCTAACTGAATTAATTATTCATGTCATTCTGTTGTCTGTAGTTCGAAGCAGAGTTCCGGAGATTTTCCATCGAAAGAATAGCCCGGCCAAGTTTTGATGAGTTTCGAAGTTTGCTGGAAAAGTTACACAACATTGAAGAAATCCCCTTTTTAATAAGTTACACCGACCCGAAGGATGGAGACTTGCTCCCTATCAATAATGATGATAATTTTTCCCTGGCCCTTCAAAATGCCCGACCACTTCTTAGGATTTTACTTCAGCGCAAAGGGAATTCCCAGACGGATCTAAATGGGTCACATCATAAGAATAGAACTTTGATTTCATCCTTACTAACACCGAGACAGAAGACGTCTCACCAAGCACTTACCATATCTAATCCTCAAGACTTTCGTCAAGTGTCCGCTATAATTGATGTAGACATTGTTCCTGAGACCTGCCGTCGTGTCAAATTGTTAAAGCATCAGAATTCAGATAAACCTTTAGGTTTCTATATTCGGGATGGCACGTCCATACGAGTCACACCTCAGGGACTCGAGAAAGTGCCTGGCATCTTCATATCCAGGTATGTAAAAATAGAAGTCGTTGGTATGTAACATTTATACATACGGAGTACTCTTCAGTATTCATGCTCTGGGCCTCTGTTGTCTCATTTCGTCATTTCCGTGGTACGCGGACAGTTGTAAAATTAATTCGTTTGGGGAATTTTTCTTCTTCCAGGCTCGTCCCAGGCGGTCTTGCAGAGTCTACAGGTCTTCTAGGGGTGAACGATGAGGTATTAGAAGTTAATGGGATAGAAGTGGCGGGGAAGACCCTGGATCAAGTCACAGATATGATGGTGGCAAATAGCTCAAATTTGATTATCACCGTTCGTCCGGCTAACTATCAGTATCACACCCCCAGAAGAGGCTCGCTCACACGAACTTCACAAATATCAGCTGGCTCTCACCTGTCTGCAAACTCGCAACAATCTGGATCCGATGATGACAAGTTAGTACTTGATTCTTTTCCTTTCAGCATCTTCTCCAAATTCTTCCTCTTACTTGTTGTGCAGCATCTTTTCCCTCGTCTTTTCCAGTGCCTTTATAGCACCTTTTCCCATCTGTCCTAGTACTTTGCCCTACTCTTTTCCGCATTCCAAGTCTTATATGTCACTCATTTGTCACTCACTTAGGTACGATCAAGACGAGATCCGTGACTTGACAGGCGTTCAACTGGATGACTCCATCCCACCAAACTCTACTACGGCTGCAGATGAGTTGCATCTGTAACCTTATTTCCATACTATGATCACCACCGAGAATCTTGCTATCTTCTCGACAATTATATCAAAACTTCCCTTTTTGTGTGGATCTATATATATATATTCTCTGTAGAGTTTTTATCCCATACATACTTAAGCAACTTGTTGCCCTCAAGTACCTGTGTTGTATGCCTACCCTTTGCAAGCTTTGAATCATTTCAATTATGACTGTGAGTGTTTTGAAATTGTTACACTGTTTTTCATTGTCTGGCACGTTTTCTGCAATTTTAACCATAATGCATGCATGATTGTTATAAGCAGCTTGTATTTGTTGAGTGCTAAGGGCGATCGTCCTCTCTCTGATAAGGGACACAACTTTCAAAAGTATTTATTACTAGCATTATTATTATTATATTATTATTATTCGTCCATTTCCTTAAATGATGTTGCCACTTGCCAAAGGTCGTGCACCTTAAGATGCGACCATATATGTCCAATCAAGTACTACTATAGTTTGTATTATTATTATTGTAATAGTCGTCTTTTTTACCCTCCCTCACTCGTCTGTGTCCGTCTCTATGATGATGACGATGATGATGAGTGAAACAGATTGTGACTGGTTCAAGTTCTTCTTCTTATTCGCTTCATGCAATGACTTTTTTTTTTGTTCTTTCCATATTGTATAGTGGAAAGACGTTCGCCTATCCATATTTAGAAAAACCTTGCGCAATATTATTAATGTATAACTATATTATTATGTATACCTTGAATACACACACACACACATACACACCATGTACTGGGTGCACTGTGCCTTCCTCATTACATTCCGCCCATATGGTTACGATTGAACGCGGTATAGAGATGATGATCATATTCAAGATGAAATAAAAAGCGATCCTTGTACAGCAGTTCACTCTTCACTGTTCATTTCCAGTTTGTGTAGTTTTTATATATATAAAAAAAAGTAATAACAACAACTGAATTATTATATCAGTGCCCTGGGATACAAAAAAATATCACTTTGTGTCGCATCTTTTATTTTATAAAATCAAATGACGATGATGATGATAAAAAGTATTCAATCATTCAACAGAATAATAAAGATCTTGTTCAATACTTCAATGATTTGGATCACATAATTTGGACGTTCCTGGATGGGGATGTGAGCTTTCATCTATTGGAAGCTTCCAAGAATTCAATTAGTAATTTGCCTTCGGAGACCCATTCCAATGGTGGGAATAGTTACAGCCCCATGAATATCTTTCCTTCAAAATAGATCCCACACGCCTTGCATAGGGACTCTCAAGGTAGTTTAACTTGTTAGGACTGGCATATGCAAGCTGATTGCACTTGGATCTGACCTCCTATTATTGTCACTCTATTACACCGAGAACGGGCCCCAGTAAACATCCAATTTTTACGATGGTCCTACCATCTGCTCTCCACAAGGCAGACGAGCACCGAAGTAAAACATTCCCTTGGTACATGGTCACAATTTCCATTTTTAGCGTAACGGAATACCCCAGGCTGGCATTTACAGAGCCTCTCTATCTCGTCGACTGCTGGAGCGTGTAGGAATGTGTAGAGAGAATTCTCTCTCTCCCAATTATCATCTAAACAATGGCAGTAAAAACTGGTGGTGGATTTACAAAAAGGATACTAAAAGCGAGTGTTCTATTCTGCAGGCGTCCTCATTACTTGGGAATTGTCATGCAGTTGCCGTCTGGATAGCGAGAAAAGAAGCGTCGTTGAAGCTCTTCATCTACCAAGTGTATCCCTTCCAGCTGATTACCCAAAGTCATCCTGCGCACACGGAATGAAACCATAAATTTATCTCACTGCTCCGAGTTGAGCTCAGATTAAACTGTATACATCAGCTAGCAGAGATAGAGTGAGCGAGAGAGAAAAAAAAGAGCTCACCAATTAGGCTGAATATTATGAGGGCGTCCGAAAAGCTCAATTTTTCTTGTCCCCGGTGAAAGGCGCTCGATGATACCATAAACCTCATCGGGTTTATGACTCGTAGCTCGCACTTCAGCCACAATCACGTCACAGTCTAGTCCTCTATTTACTGGAGGATTTCCCTTCATTCCTACTAAGCAGTGCTCTTTCCCATGGTTCAACCAATGACCTGCAAGAAGATCAAACTGGGTCAACTCTGCAATATGGCTCCAAAATATCTCATAATAATTCCATCCGTACTCCAAGTTAAGTATTCCTTGGCGTAAGATTTGTATATGAAAGTTAAGGAAACTTGCTGCTGCATAGTTATGATAACTAACTAATAATCCTCACCTGTTCTGCCCGTCCTAATAATTCTTTGCAGCTGGTTAGTCTTGACCCAAATCAGTTCGTCTACTCTCTCATAGCCCCACAGCTGAAGACACTCACGTCCAAGTTCCATAGCCCTGAAATAGTAATTACATTTAATGACTTTATGGATCCCTTCTGAATTTAATTTGGACTTCTCCTGAATTTCATTAAGGACGAGGTGTCAACAAGTGTCGCTATAGTAGTAGCTCGTTATTTGATATCAAGACTGTACCTGCCGGTCACCCATAAAAAGATAAGGCCTTCATCTTGTAAGGCAGGTATATTTAAGTGTCTCATCTCGTCGTCCGATAAGGTTCCATAGGGTAATTCCATGTGAATATCCCACGGAGGATCAGCCATAATCACACTAAACTTTCCTAGAGTTGTCATGTCGAAAAATCTTAAATCACAGTGGATCCACTGGGGTGGATGAAGAACACTGGTGGATGAGGGGATTTCTCTATTGCCAGGAGTCACTTCCGAAATAGCCAATGGTGCCTTGCCTGAGTTTGGACTAGCTGGAACGGTCGGCTTCTCTGAATCCACTTCATAGTGCACATATCTATACAGGAAAGGAGTCAGGTTGATCATATCAATCTTCTCACAAGAGTTGCTCCCCAATCAATCTGCTACAATTGAACGACTCCTTACTTACTTGCAAGTCTCCATGTGGAAGCACGTGTTGAGAAAGGAACAATCTCCGAGTGATTCATCCGTATGAGTTTGGATGATCTTACGGAAATGAAGTCTCCCACAGGGTTTACCCGTATTCGAAACACGGCGACACTCACTTTTTGTGCCATGAGGACAAAATTCTTGAACTGTGTTCCCACCCTGAGATCTAAACTGCTCTGCCAAAGTCTTCTCCTTCGCACTAGGTCTACTCAGCAATTCTCTTATTTCTTCGCCGATCCTTTTATTCTCCTTTTCCCTGGTTGATGCCAAGCTCAATAGACTCTGTGAGTTAAACCAAAACAATTCGCTTGAGTCAATTTTGACCTGACTAGCATGCTCATTCCGACTCTTCTAGTCGGCACACATGCTTCATTCCTCAAAGTCTCAGGTTGGTGGAAGCACAAGGAAGTAAGTGAGCAGTGGGAGGAGATATCAAGGACTACGAGAATAATCAGATGTGACATGGCAGCCAAGGCTAAATCAAAACACTTTGGGCTACAGCTCATCTCTTGAGGAAGCGATCCAAGGACACAAATCAGCGTTTCTCAAGTAACCCACTGGGAAAATTCAATTACCAGAACATCATTCTCCTTCGGCTTCTTCTCCTCGCATGGTTGAGAGTCTTCGTTTTTTTCATTTGAACTTTCCTCAGCTGTGAACAACGGAAGAGAACTATGAGGACCACTTACTCTTGCACAATCTCAGTTGAAAAATCTAATTTGGCACCTTTTCGTTTCCTAGACAACGGCGTAGGTGTAACCATGTCTAGTAGTTTGGAATGCTCCGCTGTGAGAACTTCTACTATGACACCGTCATCTGATACTCGTTCTTTTATCCTGGAAATTCCACAGAATCCTCTTACAATAACTTGACTCTCACGATCGTAGTACGATTACTCACGTTATCAACTGCTGCACTGCAAATTTTTCCAACAGGTTGACTACTTGGTCATGTGATATGGACGTTCCTAGTGTCTTCTTACAGGTGTCTTGAATTTGTCTCGATTCCAAGGGTAAGTGTATTGCAACATCTGTTAGGCATCGAAGTACATTGTCCTCTAGATTTTTGTCCGGAAGACCTACTGCGGGATCTCCATCTAAACAGTAAAAATATCATTGAATCTCATGAAAAAAGTACTCAAGGGATTTACATACCTGATCTAGCTTGATCATCATGAGACTGAGTATTTCCACTTCCAGCTGTCACAAGTGTACCTGAAATGTTGCCATAGTAGCACAACTTTTACATCAAACAATTGAACATCTCCTTGGAGTGTAGTCTTCGTCCAAAGTCGTTCAAGAAAATCATAATGGAATGTTTCAATTTCAAACTCACTTGAGACCGGTGGAACAACAGAAAGTTGAATGCTTCCGACAGCCGATACCGGACCTACCAATCCGCTATTCAAAATATCTTGCCTTTCCTTCTTCCTCTCTTCAATTCGCCTCCGTCTTGATTTTAAGGCCTGTAGTTCTGCCCACGCATCCTCAGACATTTTATTTGAACCCTTCCAAATCCAGAAGATCAAAGTTTCAATTACACATTTAAAAAAAAACTCATGGAAACTCACGAACAAAACAAATGACCCTGTAGTCACGAAATCCACCTTTGACATATGACCAAGTAAGTCATATTCACACCTTTATAAACACATTACCGGACATACTATAATAACCGGTGATAAGTCAGCCTCCTCAAGTTATAAATGGCTCGCATTTCACCATAAAACTAATGATGCACCATTAGTCCGCAATTTAAGCCACTACATCATCGTGCACCATTAACTCAAATCATTTACCTTTTGTAAGCAAGAAAATAAATTGGCCGGTGTAGAAAAAAAACTTTAACTCACAACTACTATACTACTACTAATTGCAAGTTCCACAGTTATATAGTCTTGAAGGACAGAGATCCAAAAGTCTCTCGCACGTCAAGAAAGACGCCAAAAAAAACTCTGCTCCAATTTTCGTCTCCCTTATTTTCCAGTCGAAGAAAGAAGCTCAATCACGTAGCCAACAGCAGCCCTGACACTTGTATATAAATTTTTCATTTATTTTGGCACAAGTCACGCTGTGTGAAATTGCAATGTTTGTTGTTTCCAGTGCGGCTGAAAGAAGCTCTGACAGCCCCGTGGATTTTGAATTGCGTGCTCTCGGCCAACTTTCTCTACTTTGGCAGCAGCCATGGCAGGAAATAGTTAAGAGGAGCCATTCCCCATGCATGTGCGTGCTTTCACCCATCTTCTTCTTTTTTCTGAGCCTTTTCCTCCAGAAAAGTACCCATCCCATAGTACCTCTCAAAGTTGCTCAATTCTTCTGTGTAGGGAATAATAATAATAATATAAAATTCGAGTAGTAGATTTCCACCGCCGCCACGCCCTCCCCCACTCAATCATGAGCATGTAAAAACTTCAGTGGGAAATTCGGACCCTTCTGCACGCTCTGGCTATTTGTCCATCGTCACAATCATGAGTAGTGTTGTCCTGAATAAATGCATCTGTTCAAGTCAATACACACACACAGACACACACACTTACACACACACAACATGATTACAAAGCCAGAGGAAAAACGAGGAGAGACCTAATACAAACTTATACTATATAAACTCTTCTGCAATTTCCTCACCCCAATAACTCATACAGCCCCCCTGCATGCATGAATTGAAGCGATGCAAAACGGATCACACGAAGCTGTAGTATAATATGAAAAATTTATATAGTGGGAGGGAGGGAATGAGTCGTATTATTCAACGACCATGATGAGGCAATATATTGGGGGATTCATTTATTCAAAGGCCTTCAGGTTTTCCACGTCAATCCTCCTCATAAAATCTGTGGAGGAGAGTTGTTGGGAGGGGGATTGAGGAGTAAGTAGGGCGCTTGGTGGTAATCTCGTGTTAAAATGTTCGTAGTAATCTCATGTTAAAATGTAGTGAGGACAGAGATGCACACGTGATGGGAAATGACATGGAAGGAATAGGTTGCATGATTGTCATACGAGCCGGGCGTTTATATCTACGTGGGAACCAGTACTTTGCTGGTGAAAAGTTGTACGTGGTGGTAGTAACACGTCGATAAAGCTCCTAGGGGATAGCTTCTGGAGGGAATTACACAGTGGGAGAATGGAGCAGCACTAAGGATAATAGGAGCGGTAGTACTAATAATAATCATAATGATATCTCGGTCTGTTTGAGTGGACATGAGAGCCGTAAAGGGATGCATGGACAATTGCTTCTATCAGGGATTATTACCGTCATCCTTCCCGTGAAATGTGACCAGTTGACGAGCTTGTTGAGAACAAGAGTATGGGGGTAGTACGTTGGACAACCGGGCCAGTAGTAACGAAGGGAGGTGCGGTAGTTTTCCATAGGGGTAGGTGGTCCATACTCTTATACTTCCACGCTCTTTTACGACAGCGGCTTTTTAGAGTCTATAATTTGCCAAAACCTCCGGTTTGACTCGAACAAACTATAATGACGTCCCTGCCTCCACGATTATTGTTAAATTGCATGGACTGGAAGGCTTCCATGGGGTAATTTCAACGCACGCCTTCCCCTCCCCCCACTCTCACTCTCTCTCTGAGACTCTGTTTGGCTCCGCGCTTTACGTTCTAATTTTATTACGACAATCATCTCACCACCACTTCAGTACTTCACTCTTTGCTCCAACCGACACAGCATTATGGACGTAAGTACATGTAAAAGGCGACTCACATGGACATGGTGAGAGAACTGCCCACGGGAGTATAGCCATTAGGACATACATTCATACATGAGCATATTCCAACGAATTTAAACATGGACATGAGCAGAAATTTAGGCGTATAGATGTGGTCAATCATTCACATAACTTGTTGAGATTTGTTGTGAGTTATGAGTCTTGAACCTGACTTGTCTTAGCTTGGGAGATTAAGACAAGTCTCTTGGGTAATTTTGTTAAGGTCTCATGTAATAAAGTCAGTCTGTGTCTGTACGGCATCTGTGTGACAATTCTTGGTCTCTCTTTGCATTTATTGAGCTAAGTCTAGAACGTGTGGTTTATAACTTGTTCACATGACTGCATCCTTGCCGACGACCCCAGACGCCAGCTTCACATGACAGGAATCCAAGGTATGATCCAGTTGTAGCCTAGCCTATTATCTATTTATTTCATACTGTATCCAACGGGAGCGTGGAGGGGAAAAGGCTGAGAGGATCGGTAGGGAAGTCGCATAGGTTAAAGGAAAAGTAAAAGATTGAAAAACAAACTTAGTTCCATCCTTCAAAAGAGCCCAACTTTTCTCCACCGTTCAAACAGATGAGATAGGGACAGGAAAGCGCTGGACTGTGTCGAAAGAAGAAGTCAATGGGAATCCCAATTCCTCTGACCCTTCCGTATACATACATGAACAGACAATATTAAATAGAGAGGGGGGAGCAAACTTACTCAACTACGTGTGTGGCTACCATTCGTCTCTCTTAAAGCAAGTAACTGGGTGGCTGCGTCACACACACTCACACATCACATCAATATCAAAGAAAGCCGCCTGACTATCTTGTAATTTAACTCTCATAGTAGCTCATGAAGAGAGCGAAAAAAAACTTTCCTACCCTGCTCTCTTGCAATTCAAATCATCTCATCATACATTACGAAGAGAATAAGACTTTCATGAAGAATTTTTCTCTTCAAACGACCATTCTCCTACTCAGCACGTGGATATCGCATAAAGCAAGATTGTAATGTTCGGCATTTGATTGGAAGACCTGAAGACAAGCTTTCATTCCGCTCTTAGAAAGTAACATATAAGCAAGTGTAACTTGTTGTTCCTCTGTTTTTCACTCAGTCGCAGTAGATACTTTGGTGTCCAATTTAACTTTTCTGGGCTCATTTGAGCCGTTAAAAAAGCCTACAGCTGCACCTACCTTGGCAATAGAATCCAGTAGGCACTCAAGTGGAAGAGCTATACGAACTGACTTCTCTCCCTTTCTTTCTCTCCCACTCGACACACACACACACACTCACTCTGACTGTCTTCCGTACTCTCACTCGCTTATAAATTAAGCTATTAATCACTTTAATTGACCTCCTTAGTTAGTCTTTGAAAAGGGAGGGGACGCCCAAAAAAGTTGAACTGGAACGAAACTCAATCTTTGAGACCTGAACATTATTCGCACGACTAGCTTCTACTCACCAACTCGCCTTCTTACACACATACAAACACGCACGGGAACTACAATACGGGCGTGGTAAGAGGTGGTGGAGAACAGTAGTAGAATCCATAGAGACCCATCTTTATATGTATTATATGCATATTATCTATGGCCCTTGCTAATAGCAATAGAGAGGCTTGGAATTAGAATATGATCCCCATTTTCACCTTATATATAGCCATTCTTCGTGGACAATTTACTGCTTAGATCCATTTATTTGGTGAAAAGCGGAGCAGTCGGCTGAGGATGAATGGACCAAAATCGTCTATATAACAAGGCAGAGGCCTGGCCAAGGCATAGATCATTTCTCTCCCTTCTTCTATGTGCTCCCTCTTCTTCTTCTTCTTCTACTTCTTCCTCCGAGGACAAGAAGAAGAGAGGGACGAGGAATGAGTGTGTATGTGTGTGCCCAACCAGGTGAGTCACGTCAGAGCAGTGCACAGGCTTGTAGACTCATCTGGGAAATGAATGTGTTCTGGATGGGACAAGTGCCGGCATAATAATTTCACCTGGATCATTATTCAAGCTCACATATTATTGTGGCTGGAAGGGAGTGAGTGCGTAGCACATAGAAAATACGGAATAGATTATGGAAAGATCCCATTAGGCCCGCCGCAATATGGCACACACAATGTCGTCTTCCGCATCCACCTTTCGACAGTATATGTGAACGCACAGTTGGCAGTTAACTCACTTTAACTCCCACATCCCTCAGCACCAGCTGGATGGCTTGATCATCAAATTATGTCGTTTGGGAAGCGAAGAAGTTTTCCGCGGAGAAAATTGCAAATCGGAAGGCCATCATGATGGTGAAGCATGAGAAACTGGCGGGGTCATACACATGTGTTCCTTCTCTGGTGCGAGGGCACCCGGTCCGCAAGTGGAAGGCTCTTAAGTATCATGTATCTCTCTCTCTCTCTCTCTGTTCCTCTACAAGAACATTATGGACGGATTGGAATTTTCAAGTGAACACATAAATCCCATTTATCATTCAACTTCCTTTGATCCAGTCAAATAAACGGCACAGATCCTCACTCCAGCATCATCTCGGGCACAATTTTCAAAGGCTCTCATAATATGTACGAACATGAAAAGAGTCGTAAGACTTTTAAGACGCTGTGAGTGTTTGTGTGTTTGAAAGGTTGTTTGTAGTCAGAGCACACACTGGTTGGTTTTTGATTTTTCTTTGGTCTCGCACTCAGGATAAAAGGCACACAGTGCCACTTACTAGCTTGGCTTACTCACGAAGTACCCAACAAACAAACAATCTTCTCTAGCAGTAGTCAACACATATTCCTCAGGTATGGACGCATGTGAGTGAAAGGACACCTACGGACATTCAGCCAGGAGACACGAGAAAAGTCAACTCCCATTCAACCTGCTCATCATCATTACAGCTTGAAAGCTACAAGGCTGCAAAAAGTGGTGAAAAGGCATCTGTCATGTATGTTCGGACTTGGCCGTTAGTGTATGATTCCGCGGTGATAATGCCATTACGGCTAGTCCTCTCTATAACTCCCTCTTTCTCTTTGTCTCTCTAGCTTAAGCTTCTCCATGGCAAAGGAAAGAGCTTTAAAAGTTTGATCTGGAGGAGGTCGATAAAACAAGGGGACTGCTTCTGCTTCTTTACGATAAAACGACTGACTGACTGCCTGGGAGACCCTTTAGTGATTTTACTAGACAAACATGAAGACAGGATGTTGTTATAACCGACACACATATAAACTCCTTCGTCGCTCTCTTTTTGCGTCTGCAATAGGACAGAAGCTTTGGAAAAATATACACACCAACTAAATCCACTCTCATGAGTTATATCCCAAAGGTCAGTTTTCGCTCTGCTCTTACATTGATCACACATGAAACCTAAGCTCCTCTCCTGTCCTTAGATCCATGAGGGGCTTTTATGCTCTTCCCGTCTTCATCTGGCTTGGTAAGGATGAAGCTTTCTCTGTGTGTGGAGATGAAGGAAAACCGCCATGAATAATCCTCCCGGCCGTGGAAGATCTAGAACAGACCATATCTTAAGCCTTGCAGATTGAATGACGCAAGGTAGTGTGCCAGTCCGTGTATGCACACATGCAGTGAACAAGGCTAAGGAGCTTGACATACACACAGGCCATTTCCACAAGGAAAGTTTTGAGAGCTTTTAGATAATAATAATAATAAATGTGCAAGGAAGCGAGGATTATAGCAGTTATGGCTTCAATGGTTGTAGAAAACTAGGTTGAGATAGACAGAGAAGTCTTGGTAGGATAGCGGTTGAATGGTAATCAAAATACACTAATCGTGAGTTGCTGATACGGGCGGAGAAATCATGCCGGTGGTTTGGGTATTAAGAAGGGGAAATCGGCGCTAGGGATATTATCAACAACAGTAGCTTTTGCATGGACTTTACGAGCTGATAATAATGCATTGTTACAAAAGAGCTTAATGTCAGCCTTGGTGAAAGCAAACTTGCGGGTTGTGAGAGAGGGATATGATAAGACTTTGCCAAGGTTCTTTCATAAGAACAAGATGACGACATCATCATCACGGCCGTCCTCTCTGTACGTCTGTCTCTGTGTAAATGTGACTCTGTAAGCTATCAACTGTGTTAGTGCTCTAACAAGCGTCATCCTGCTTTTCTTTGTGAAGTTATCAGAAACAAAATCGTCGTCGCTACAGTCAACATGATGGTCCGATTGAAAGACTCAATTACGCTAATGTGTTTTTCACGGGGCTTCCATGTGCTTTCGTCTCAGTGCTCTAACAACTTCGGTGTGTATCCCCGCTCACCAAAAGTATCTCACTCATAGCCACGTCATCATCCATGCCAAGATTATCTGTTCCGAGACATAAAGTCGGTCAATTACTTTATTATTCCGCCTGCTCCTCCTCTACTCCTCCTCCGCTTCCTCCATCCAGTGAATCCGTTTAGCCTTGTGTGTCAATGTGAGTCTATCATTGTGTCTGTTATATTCAGCTTGACTTCAATCGGCCATCTCAACCTTGTCTTTTACCAGCCCATTAATTTTAATTGCTTCACCAAAGTTCCCAATCATTACATCAGAGTGAAACAATACGCATTGTAGATATATTATTTGTAATGTATGTAATATACATACGCCCATAAGCCAGATTCCGTCTTGTCTAGACGAATAGGGACGTAAAAAGGACGTCCATATTATAATAATAATAAAACAAGCTTTCCTGTAATGTATCACATGTCGGACCAAACGGGAAGCCTTTATCATATTGGAGCTATTATAGTCGGCTTGAATTTATGAGAGGAATATTTCATGTGAATAACAGACGACGATGGAGAAAGAAGAGGTGGAGGAGGACAAGGGAAGGGAAGGAGCTCGTTTGCCGGCTTAACATTACCCGAAAAACACCTGAGTACTCCTTCATCATCACATTGTTAGCGCGGGGACTGATCAAGTGTGTTATATGTGTTGTATATTTATACGCTGTATAATCATAGAAGAGGTCTGCTTCTGTCCACGACAGCTTGCTAAGCTCTCTGCACTTGAGTTCTGCAGCAGCAGCAGCGCTGCTGACGTGTTGAGGGGGTAGAAATAATAAATGTACTCACTCATTCTGACATGTGAATCCATGCACCATGTGCAAAGTGAGTGAAAGATTTAAACGGAGGGATGACAGCCGGAGAAAGTACAGAGATGGAGAGATTGCTTCAGCAGTGGGCAGCAAAGTTTTCCAACAACCCCCGCGTTTTTCCTCGCATCTTTGTACGTATACGTATTGTCCAACTGAAAGTATGAGGCTCTTGCCCTCTTCATTCTTTAGTTTTCAACTTGACTGTCTGCACAAGACTAATGGTTCACAATAAAGCTAAGAAAATGCCCAATCCTTTTGCTCCAGTTTCTACAATGCTTCTCATTACTGATAAGAAATACACACGCACGCCACACATGGGGACATAAGGACAGGTGGAGAGACGGTGCGGCTGAACAAATCAAAAGAGCTCAGTGTCAGCCTTGCTCTTCGCATGTTACCATTATCTAGAGCATTACACTATGCAAACAAGCCCACATGTCCCTTTATATATGTGGACAGAGAAAAAGGATGATGAAGAGGATTTTATCTGTAAGAGAAAACTTCTCCAGTTGGCTACTCGTAGATCAAATTATTACGGCGGCAGGAGATCAATAATAAGAGAGGAGAGATAAATATTATAATGTCATTCCTTGGATCAGATATAATTTCCAAGTGAGAATCCTGCAGATGGTTAAATAAGGGGAATGTAATTAAGTTAGCCAGAGTTTTCTCTCTATGTGGGACATGGTGTGTATGACTTTCGGCCGTGTACCTTACTAAGACATCCCACATTCACCTACAGCCCTTCATCCATCTTCCACTTTTCACTAGGACCAATCCAGCCATGTGAAGGAGCAAGCCAAGTGACGAAGTTTTTTTTCACGTCTTGAGCAAAGTCGGATGCCAAAAGTAGGGAGACACCCGTTTCTTTTCTCTTTCTGACTCCCTCTCGCATCGTTTCATTTTCCAAACGAAAGCATCCAATGAAAGTATAATATATATTGGCTCCTGGAATTGACTTGGCCGCCTGCTTATTCCCTATACAAGGAGCAAGAACGAGGAGGAAACATGATGATTGTGTGGAAGATGCTCGCGACAACGAGAAGAAAGAGAGAGGGGAAACCGGTGTTGTGGGAAAGCTTTAGGATGTCATGGACAGTAAAACAAAAAAATTGTTGTGTGTGGGCCTGTTATAGCTTACGATAGTCGCGCAATGGTGCGGATCAATTAAGAGGACTCCATCCCCCAGGTAGCCATCACATCTATTGGATTTTGACTCACAGACTTGAATAGAATAAATAAAATCTTTTATGTCGTCCTCCAATGCCCATTCCATGTGGCATAGGAGAGCGGCTTGTAATCGTGCATTTTCACTGATCTCTTCATTCGCTCTCCTCACATTCAAACGGACAAGTCAGTTTTCAATTATTTCGCTCCACTGATTTCCAGATACCCCGCACACCCACAGTCACTCGAGCCAGTCATCTTCCGCACGGCTCACTCATTACCCATATGGGGACAATGAAGCCTTTCGGAATGCCTCACAATCCTGATGAATGGACAGGAGAATGCTGTTGATAGGGGCGATTATCTTGTGAGTGCGCTGGAAGAAGACATGGTTACTGTGGGAAGCGGAAATGAGAGGCTAAGTGGCCATAAGGATGGCAGTATCAATGCGGCGGCTATGTGCCTGAGCAGCCACAGAAATTAATGAAAGATAAATCATGACCCGTGTCTCATTATCATATAAGCAAGGGCTGTTAATGGGGCCGAAGGTCTCTGTGTACTTGAATCCGGAGAGCTTGCCTTATTACACACTTCCGCAGACTTTTATTTCATTGTCACCATGATAATAATCCGTGGGGAAAAGGTCGTTCGGAAGAGAAATAAAATATTAATAATGACTGACTCTGTCTTGGTAAAAATAACCTCGGATCGTACTCAGGCAGTGCATACAAACTGGAAGAGCGGTAGGTCGGAAAGGGACAAGGAGACTGTAAGGCAAGTTTAGCATACATACTTGTGTGAAAAGTGAGATTGTGGACAGATTAGAATTTGCGGGGGAAAATTTACGGCTGCCAACATAAAGGGCCATAAAAAGATGTTCTCTACACACAGTAGGGGCCCCGCCTCATCGCATTCACACAATCTCACATGCCGTACAACTTGCACATGCACTCACACCAAGCTCTCTCCCACGAGTTATTTTCAAATGAATGATGTGAATGCCTCCTGTAATATGTATGTGTGGACGAGATGGAAACCCTGAAATCTCATCTCAGCCCATTTTTCCACCATATTTCCCCCCTCTGTCGTCCTCTCTCTCACACACACACACAAACAGCATTAACTCACACATTCAAAAAGTACAAACTCACTCATACAAACAGCAACGGACACACACCCACATACACACGTAGGGCTTACATTCACACACAAATAGTACAAGCATACCCTTACGAAAAGAAGCACAAACACTCAGGCATAAACATTCGTAAAACTCATACAGCCACCTTGGCAACTCTTTCACAGGAAGCACCACTTGGCAAAGTGTGGAAAACTTGAAGGACCGTAGAGAAGCATGTAATTCTTCTAGATACGATGAGTGACAGCTTAGACAAGTACTCACTTAACGCCTTCATAGAATGAATGCACCCAGCAGTCTACTTACTTTCGTCGTCTTTTACTACATACCTCCTCCTCACAAGCATTGCTCATCCCTTCAACTATCAGACGTTACACAGTAGGTGGGAATTTTTGCATGTAAGAGTCGGCCTGTGTCGCATGTTGTAACACTACACAAGTTTTTTCAGTCCTGTGTACATTCTTTGAGAGATTTCTCTGAGGAACCACTCACACAGGCCTAAGTGGCATCAGAGCCAAGAGAGCATAAAATGATGAAAAAAATAAAAGGAATCGCGGATTCCTCATGCACTCTCATACTCTTTACACACTCCTTTTTTTCTAACCTTCAATTTTACTTGATTGAAAATCTGGCCAGGGTGAGAGTGAGAGAGAGAACTGTCAAAAAGTGGTAAGTACGTGTGGAGAGATGAACGAGTGGGTGTCTGCGAGTGAGTATAGCTTTCTCTCAAACACCACATACATGCACACTTATTTGATCTGACTGAGTAATGCACAAATCCACGTGCTCTTCGTCTTGTCATCCTGCTAACCGGAACTTGCTCCAATAGACAACATTCCTGCTAACAGTACAAGTTACAGACACTTACACAAAGCTCAAATATAACTCTGCATTCAAATCTTCCGACACACACACGATTAAGTGCTCAAACTCATAGACACCACATTTAAGCGGAATAAACTTAAATGCATATGCATTCATCATATATGATGCAGGGAAGAGGACATCTCTCAAACTCAAAGTATTCCGTGCACAGAGAATGACGACGACGAATGGCTTATTTTCTAAAGTACATGCTCGAGCGCCCTATAAATATAGAAAAAGACATGTAAAAGCCGACTTGTTACAACCAGGGAATGTATAATGAAGAGCAGAAACGTAAAGAAAAAGCTCGGGGACTTACATGCTTAGCATTTGAACTCCGCCTGTAGTTTTGACATAGGAGGGAGTCATAGTGGTTAAACGAAGTACAACATGTAGTGCGAGCTAGAAATCCCGGAACTTAATACATAATGCCAGTGGTACATCCGGCTGAGTGAGGCAAGGAGTAAGGGAAAGACGTAAGTATGAACAAAAGAGAGACCGGGCTATTGTGGTAGGCTTGAAAGCAATTCACTCCAATTGTCAAGACAAGGGGGAGAGAGAAAGAGACTCAATTGAAAATGCGAAACACGAGCTGGGTCGGAGTCGATGTGTAGTTCTGGAGGGCACACCATATATGAAGAAGACACAGCAGAAGCAACAACAACAAAACATACGTACACAGAAGGCATCTTAGTATTTGTTGCCCTCGCTGTCGTTTCGACGACTCCAGCTATGAAAAATAACCTTTCTCCAAAAAATGCTTTCGCCTTACATATAATCACATAGTCACCCACGCTTATGCCAAGTACAGAAAAATTTCTAAGCAAAAAAAAACTGAAAAAAAACGTAGAGACTCTCATGCGTTTACTCGTATCTACACAAGCAACGACATTAATATATGGTTCGAGATTCAAAGCTTGAAACCAGCGGTTGCTTCAAGGTGAAAGGGGAACGTAGATTTATATTGTATGAAACCTTTGATTACTGCAGCACACATAGTCGGGGGCTAGCAAAGAAAGTAGCAGTATATATTTTAGTCCGCGTGTGTGTTTTTTCTTCCGGATAAAATGTATGTATTTTGCTGATCATTGGACTGATCCAATTTCCTTCCATATCACCGTCCATCCCGAGTAAACAATACAAAGTCAAGTGGAACTTCCCACACTACTGTAGATATGCAGGGAGAAAGGAGCCTTATCCAGCCCGTCCTATCAGAAGCATGCAAAGGAAATACATCAGTTGGAAATTTCTTCTTCATCCTCACCACCACTTTCTCTCCCAAGATTCTTTTTACCCTTCAGTGCTTTTAGAGATGCTGATGACCGTGATGGTCATAGTTTTACTATCTCTCGACTCACTTCACATTTAGCACACAGTTGGCTGAGTGTGCAGGAGGACACTTGGACCACGTCTTCGCTTCCAGGTCCAACAACGTGTCTGTGTGTCCGAGTGGAAGATTTTGTCATGTTGTATTGTCTCCACGTGTGCTTCTATGACTACACACATTTCCGGAATCAAGGATTGGTTCCACATTCCTTCCCAATACACTTGCGCTCACATTGATACTTTTTGTACAGCGTCATTTTCTTGTAACTTGCTAAAGCATGTAATCCACTTGAGTTTGCCTGTGCAGGTGTAACTGCGATCCAAACATAACATTTGTACTTCTACTGTTTGTATCACTGGTGACACGACTGCATATGTGTGTATCTTAATATACTTTGAGTGAGTGGAGCTTGTTTGTCAGGGTGTTCGCCGCACACATGGACAAGTGTATCATTGTGATTGTATGTGTACAAGGCGTATATGATTCCCGAGCTCGGTGGCCGTTGCAAAGTTTTGTCCGACTAGACAGAGGAGAGCAGCGACCGTGATGTCGTCCCATGTGTAACCGGTCAGCTTATCCTTGTGAGTTGGGCTGCACAAGAAGACATATCTATAGAGAGAACAACTAGTGAAACTAACTGCTGGACAGCTAACATGCCCTGCACATTAGACGCCCCTTCAGTCCTTATCCAAACTCATACATTCTTATTCAAGTTTACTTTTGTACTCGTATCCTCCTCCATCTCTCTTCTTTCTCTCTGTTAGCTTTGTTTCGTAGTAAATCGAAGAGGAAGAAGGTTCACTTTTCTCGGCAACTATTTCATTTCATCCATGATTTCCTGGTGTCTCCCTCACAGTGACACTAACGGCCTATATATACCTCTCTCCTACACACCCACACTGTCACCTTCAACAAGAGACATATTGGCAAGGAACATTTTGAAACTTAAGACGATAAAATTCTTCCTGTCCTCTAGCTCTTTCTTTCTCTTCTTCCGCCTGCGTACAAAAGGAACACATTTTGCGTGTGTGTGTTTTGTGAACACTGAATGTGCCTACTTTCGATTGTGTGGGTACGTCTGTAACAATTTAACAATGTTTTTTTGTCAAATGATACTTGTAGCATGTTTACTGTCTTCGTTTTATGCTGTAATGTAATAATGGCTGGGGGAGGAGAAAAGGAAGAAAAAAAAGAGTAGTTACTCAGTATGGCTTGTG
Organism: Deuterosminthurus bicinctus; assembly: GCA_034698825.1. Lineage (NCBI taxonomy): Eukaryota > Metazoa > Arthropoda > Collembola > Symphypleona > Bourletiellidae > Deuterosminthurus > Deuterosminthurus bicinctus. Next base: position 27,341 of record JAQIWI010000134.1, on the reverse strand, counting down.
ATTCAAGCTTCTATCCTTCAATTTTTTCGTCTCTCACTCACTCACTCACTAACATGCTCTTCTCCCTCCTATTCTCTGCGGGGAATCAAGTTTTGTAAAAGTTGGACAGCCCGTGTCAAGACTGACTAAAAGAGAAGATAAGCATGGGACGAATGCGTCTGATTTCTGCCATCTTCCCCCTTCATTGACCCCATCATCATTGCCACCCTTACGTATCTTCTTTTCCATATGAAAAAGTTGCATTGCGGCAACCACCTACCTCTGTGGATATGGAATGTCATATGCACACGTGTGCTCCAATTGTGTCAGTGAGTAACAAGTGCAGAGTTGAGGTACGCATAACTCACATAACATTGCCCAGCGTCAGTTATCCAAATTTACTTTTCTACGGAGAGAGGTAGTATCCTGCTGTGTGAGAAGCCAACATGCACACTTCACCCATTTGAACTCTTGATGCTAAACTTTGTGAAGAAAAACTAAGACACGGCCGTTACGACTACTCGCTCTCTTCCAAGTCTTAGCAGTCTGCATGTGTACGTGTGAATGTGTGTGTGTGTGTGTGAATACAATGGAGTAGATCTGCTCAAGTAATCTGAGTGTAATGGAACTATTCTGATAATCCTAGCAGTATAAGATTGAGTGTTACTACTGATTCCCCTTACGTTACATTGACTAATTTTTCCTCCGAGTCGAACTTCGCCTCAGACCTGAGCATTACATAAGAGTGGATATGCCATTGATCTGGTCAGAGGGGGAGGAAGAGTGACATTAGGGAAAGTTTAATCAATTCAATCTCTCCTCTATCTCTGTCGAACTTCTCTCTCTGTGTCTCTGCGTGTGTACTTTATCTCTGGTTGATTTAACAGAGCCATAATCATCTATGCCTGATATAGAATCAGGTCGCCCACAGGCAAACATCCGGCGAACTGACATTCATCTCTCTCTCTTTTCCCTACAACAGTACCAATGCTGCCCCAATTCTCTCCCGCCAGTTGATAGGCTGCGTGGTCATTTAAACACGGTCAGTAGCTACCCTCTAATTAGCCCTCAAGGTCTCACATGCAATCCATCAGCTTACGTACAGACTTCGCTATGCACTTACCTTTAAATCGCCCACTATAAATCCACCTCAACTTTTCTCTCTCTCTCTCTCTCTCTCTCTCTCTCTCTCTTTCCACTTTCTCTGTTCCCTTCTCTTTCTCACTCTTTTCTTCACTTTTCGACTAATTTACTTCCTTTATTCTCACACACGCATACACTCAAATATCCACACGTACATATTCTGAGTTGGAAATATACTCCGACTCGAATGGATCCATGGACATTTATTTGACAGGAAATGAAGCGGTAAAGGACCCTTAAGATTTTTACCCCCTTGAAAACTCAAGCCTTTCTTTATTTGCACTGCAGTAGTTCAGCGAAGTGAATTATCCTCGTCTCATTCTTTGTCAGTTGGTGAGGCGAAAAAGGAAAGCAGCAGTGTTAGGCAGAGAGATTCCGAGTGAGTTCGTGGCTTGTGGTGAGCTGTTATTGGAATGAGAAAAAAAGCACAATTAATTTGGCTGCTAGGAATAATAATTTGACCATTGAAAGGCTTCTATGGTCTATTCATTCCTTCTTCATTGTCACAACCACAACGGACCACAGAGCGGCTGTATAATGAAAGCAAGAGAAGTTTGTATAGACAAGCAATAATATTAATGCACAGTTCTGTCATCATTAGCCCAGGGAATTCATTAAGTTTTGCCACAGGAGCGTCGTCCTCTATGTCGTACTCTTAAAGTTGATTATGATGTGGTTCCATTGATATTAAGAGCGCTGTATGGAATTTTCCCCGGGTCCTTCAAATCTATTGCGCCAATACAGGAGTATAGTATTTATATACGATGCTGAGGTCTGGCGATGAAGCCACCAGAGAGCATTCCATGAATTTCAATGGCGTTTTTTTAGCAAAAAAATCCACTACAGGCTGTGGATAGTTCATGTTGAAACAACAACAAGAGAATTGAGAAAGCTCATCTGGATTCACTTGAGCAAGTGTGGTAAAGGATGAGGAGAAGAAGAAAGGAATGGAAAGTAAGGGGGCTGAGGACAAGGTTCATTGAGCAAGGTAGAGGTAAAAGTGAAGAGAAAAAACATGGAGAGCAAGAGAGAGGTTGTTTGTTTGGACCGGAGGGAACCACAGAGTGGGGAAGATTAGAGTATATGTCGTAAGAAAGCCGCCAAGGCGGTCTTCTTCTTGTTGATGGCAAGCAGAATATACTGGTCTGTACATTACCCCCGTCGTATCATCAAATGTGAAACGGCATGGAGTTTCATGTGTACACGACCCCAAAAGGTCTGACCGAAGCAGGAGCATGAAGCCACCACCACTGTTCCTCTCTCTCTCTCCTCACAAACACACACAGGCACAAAACGCTTATATATTCTCTTGCATACAGCCAGCCGAGGATAGTCACTGTGCATTGGGCTAGTTGAGTCAGTCGTTTGGTGTGAGTGGCAAAGAGTAGACGAATACAGTAGCACCATGCGTTTCAACTTTACCAGCTGATTAAACTGAGTTTTGTCTCTTACACCCACTGTTTCTCTCGCTCAATCCTTCCGCGTATGTGTTTGTGGAAAATCATATTATTTCCAGCCAACGTCCATTTCCCTCACACGCACACAAGTGTTGACACTGTGTAGTATAATAGTGAACAGCTGTGGTTAAATGGCCAATCAGACTTGTGCTGCAATAATGTGTGGGGCTAATCAAGTATCTGATCTGTTCAACGGGATCTGCATGAGGAGGCCATTGTGACAATCCGCTCCGATCTGGACTATGTATATGAGAATGAGTGGCGTAAAGAGATTCATTATTAGTACTCTGTAGAATCTGTCCCTTGAGACTTCATCTGTTTCTCCAGTTACTTAGGAAATTAAGAACAATCAACAAGAAGGAGAAAGTCTTATTCTCTGTGGCCTCATCAGCATCTCCGTAGTCGTGGTCGTCGTCACCTTTATTATCATCATAACCATAACAAAAGTTGGCCCCTAGTCTAATTATCCTCCTTAGCCAGCTCATTTGACAATCTTTCTCTTGCTCCTTGTATACATAATTGAAAGAAAACAAGTAACAACAACTATTCTTGTTACTAATATTGTGGATGTGGTGAAAGTGAGTAGAGGGCTTTTGTGTCCCGTGTTCCAGCCATATTTTTCAACAGGTAATAAAGAAACTTTCTCCACTTTTAGCAGCTCTTTAAATCATTGAAATTTAAAGCCATCCTTCGTTCCACTAAAATCACATACACAAGGCTATTATCATCACTATAATTTGTCACGTTGAAAGCGGTAGTGAGCATGTGATAATCATAATAATGTAACGGCCGAAACCCATCATTAAGACGAGTATATTCCCTGTGGGGAGAAAGATTACTATGACAAAGTTAATGAATGCAGGGTAAATTACACTTGTACACGCGCGGTGTTTTCAAAGAGAAAAGGCACTTGAGCTGTGCGCGCTACTGTAACTCTCAATTCCATTCATACCTCCCCCTCTTCATACCTTCAACTTTCACAGCTTTATTGCTTTGCAGCGTAGATTCTATTTTTCCTCTACTTTTACTGGACTTTCTCTGGCCATGTTTGTATAGACTCCTTTGTTCACTTCCTTTTCATCGTTGTCCCTTTCATCATGATACTTCATTGAATGAGCGTATGGGCATGGACACAACCCACGTCCCATTTTCCCTGCACCTGGATAAATAGGATGGATATGTTTGTCTGTGGAGATGACAGCCATTGTTATTTCTCTATTAATTACGTCAGCTTTAAAGTGCGGGCACATCAACTCATGTGTCTATTAATGTGTGGTTCTATGTGAGTCTTTTACTCTGAGCGCGTTAGTGTAATGTGACAATTCATTTGTCCTGTCAACTGAATCACTACTTTATGTTGAGCAAATAAACATTCAGTCCCAGCAGTAATTACACATCATGGATGGTAGAGTGGAGAGGATAGAGTGATACATTCTACCAAGATCCTGTCAAATCGGATTTCGACACACATCCAAGGCTCACTTGAATCAATGGCGAGCTGTGAAAATAAAAGCATTTCTTTAATTTCCTCGTGTCTATGTGAGAGCTGCTTCTGTTGTTGTCACATAAGCTCGTTCGGCTGCAGGGCCAAGATAGCAATAAGCTACATGCACAAATCCTTAGACAACGAGCTGTCTGTGCGTATAGGAAACTTAGAAGGGCACAGAGGTGAAAGGAGACATTTGTCTAGACGCACAAAAGTGCATTAATATTATTAAGTTTAGCTTGAGATCCAAAGAGGGACACAAGTATGGAATAATTCATATTGAAAATTACTCTTGAGTGTAATGATGACGACGATGATGATGATGATGATGAAAAAGCGAGGTAGAAGAATAAGCTTTTGGGCTATTTTTCAACAAAAGAGGAAGCATCCAATTTTGTATATTGTTTTTCTTGGCTCTCAGTAAAATGTTGTTGCTTTTGTTTGCTTCATTTTAATTAGGTTTTCCTGCGCGAAACTAGATCTGTATTTGGAATGTGTGAGGAAATGGTATGAAATTGTTTGAGAAATTCAGTCTTTGTTTGTCTCATTCTACTGTCGCTCCACTTCATAAACAGACAGAAAATGACGGCACTTGAGAAAATGGTAGCAACTCATGCATGCTCGTATACCTTTCGTCCAAGACATGTTTATGTAAAGTAATCTGGAGAGAGACATTTCCCTCCTCTTCAACATCACGTTGATGAGGATTATGAGAGGATGGAGACCACACGCTGTCTTCCATTATTTTTCTATGGTCCGTGTAGTACTAAGGGGAGCGAAGAATGGGGAAAGTTTCGGCCGTGAATGAGCAGTGAAAGTAGTGCGTTCAAATGAACGAGCCCAAAGTAAATATGAAAACTCTTCAAAGCCTCACCGACACACACGTACAAACAGCCGAAATACGCACAAATACATTAACACACAAAGACGAAACATATTATGCCCCGAACACGCAAGCAATAGGCACATAGAATACCCAGAATAGACTTATTAGTTTGTGTCTGGCAAAGGGTTACACATATAAAGTAACTCCGTACCCCGTGGAGCTGCGGCTAAATAACTAAAAGCAGTGTGATTATTATTGGGATTAATCATGTGTAACAGTGACAATGGTAGGTAGGGTATTGTGTTCCTCTGGATCTATTCACGCCCGCTGGCTTTCGAGGGAATGAAGCCCGAAGTGAATTTGAATAGTGCCATTGCACTCGTTCGTCTTCTAACCAGCTCAATCTATTACTTTGTGCGAGCTAATTTTAGGTGACTGTACGCTAGGACAGTTTAAGCTGGGATTCAGCTCCAATAAACCCTGGTGGTGAGAGTTAAATTGGAAGCCTGTAGCTATTCTCTCTATCTTTTCTTATCTCCTCAATGAGATCCCAACCACTGCAATGTATGAGCTGGCGCATACAGTGAGAGAGAGAAAGAGACCTGTTCAAATATGTAGTCTTTTCCTTCACTTCCTTCCATATCCATATACACACAGACACCCACACTTGAGATAAACATTTCCAAACTATAGCCACGACATTTGAACACGCACAATTTCTCCCCACAATCTATCCCACAGATCCATAACACTGAGCGCATCTGGTCCTGTAAACTGCCGGGGCTTAAAAGCCCTCACAATCAAGCTATAGGAGTTGATTGTTCTTAGGGATCAAGTCATGACAGAGAGAAAGGAAGGATATGACAAAGATGTGAGGAGGAGGAATGAGCAGAGCTTTTGGGTGAGAGATAGGAAAGCAATCTGTATTTCCATCCGCGTCTCCGTCAGTTACACACTCTTTTATATTCTTGTTAGTTGCTCTTCAAACAGTCGGCAAATGTCCGCCGTTGCCAGTGAAAGGATTTAGACAAGCCGGAGATGACGGCTCGTGCAAGGCTTTCTTTCCTCTCTCTCTCTCACACATATACACACAAACATTACATGCCTCGTTCCAATCAGATCCTACCATGTCACCATAGGACAGGGTTAAGCCTCTCTGCTCATTCCCTTGTCAGTCTCAGCACGGATTTATTCCCTCCCTCCGTCTCCTCACCCCTTTCTTCAACTCGTCTTCCACAAGTAATCGTCCTCTCCACTCACTTCTTCAAAAAAAACGGTCGAGAGAGAGAGAGAGAGAAATGGGGAGGGGGAAGAGTTGGAGAGTAAAATGGGGAATGCAAAGTCCTTAGAATGCAAAGTATGACGCAGCCAAAGAGAGCCATCAGATTAGGAGCGTATGCAACTCTAATCCTTGCTAATCTGTCAAGATTTATGGGCTTGTCGGGAGCCAGCATGAGTATACATGCTTACACATAATGAGGCGTAAAGGGGATGATACTCCATACACGCACCCTATTTGCTACACCTTGTTCTTTTCATATGAAGAGGCTGGTTCATAAGGAGGATCTTGAGGGCTCTTTGCCTCTTTATGGTCCACGAGCATAAGGGAAGTTAATGTGTGCCAATGCGCATAATTTGGTAGAAAACGGAGGAAATCATTTGAATTATGACCCATACACATGCACACTATAGAGGGCTAAGTCTATGGCTTAGTGCAAAAGCTGAGATCATCAAGTGTTTCTCATAACATCCGCCGTCACCAATGTGAATTAGGGGGCTCCTGTGGTTGTGTATGAAAAAACAATAACTTTTACATAGGTTCCCTCTCATCGCTACTGACAGTTCTTTGTCATAGCAAGTAGTTTAGCATAGTTAGAGAAAGTCATTGGGCGAATGATAGCTGCTGAAAAGGTCAGCAAAAGCATTGAGCTCAAGGCCTTTACTTAATGACCATTCATATGACCGAGGGGAAAGGACGTTCATGACAGTTCAGGTCACACTCATTTATCCCACTCAAACTTCCATGTGGCGTTGACAGGAAACTGAATGTAAGGCCTGTTGCATGGTCATTAGTATTATTACATGCAGTCTTGTAAAAAAAAATCTCCATGTGTGTTCAGAGAGGAGGAGGCGAAAAAAGTTTTGAGAAAAGACAGCTCCTTGCGTCAGTTGTGACAGGGATTGCCGCACAGATGTGTGCATGCTAGTAGATTGATAAATACAAGGCCTCGCATTTCACACACGCTACACTCATGCTATTTGGATACTCGTGACACGAGAGTGTGAGAAAGATTGAAAGAGTCTCTCTGCCTTTCCTCCTCCTCCCCTCCTTCCAATTATGTACGCTGAACTTGGCACATAGTGTAAAAAGATGAAGATTCTCATAGAAAAGATGTGAAAAGAAAAGAAGAAAGTCGGAGAAAGTATTCATTTCCTTTGATAACTTGTTAGATAAAGTAGGCAACGATGAATAGGAAAGTCAAGTACAGGCGGGGGAAAGGAGAGGGGTAATAATGGTGAGGAAGCAGAGGAAAATGAGTTTGCATTTCCCCACCCCACAGTACTGCCAATCATATGAAAGAAGAGACATTCTCAATTTACTTCCTCTCATCTTCTTTCCCTCATGCGTTCAATAATAATTATTATTACCTACCTAACAAGAGTTTGAGTGCGGCGAGGCGGAGAAAACAAACGCTTGATACAAAAATTAGATTCTCTCATAATTTCTCCAAGTCTCGTTTCTCCGTTTTCCCCTTGCTGTGTGGAAATCACCTCTTAGTATTTTCCCACTGTCTTTCAACTTACTTTGTCCTTTGGAGCGAAACAGAGAAAATTTTAAGTAGCGAGAGCGAGCTCACTATTGCTCTAGCTATTTCTCGGTCGCCAAAGTGGTGACAGTTCGTTGCATCAAGTTTGTCCTCAATTCCTAATGGCTTCCTATACTTTTTCCAAATATATATAAAAATATACACGCACCAACCTCACTGCATAGACACATGCCCATGTGTGTGATGCGGACCAAGTTGCCATAAAAGTTTCCCTTGAAATGACTATTAATTGGGAGGGGACGGGAGGATGTAGTTGAATTACCATAATAAATTAGTCTCAGCATGGGCCTCACACTCACACATACGCTTCTATATCCTTCTTTACATATGCAATTGGTTTAAGAAAAGAATTGCATTAGACAGACACATTTATATAGCCGTGTGTGTATGATTGTAATACACACCTTCAAGTAATCTGTGAAGAGACGGGTGCGTAGTCTTGTTCTTATCACGTCTTCGCCCACATTACTACTGAAATGGCATAGTGATACAATGTTAGCGTTATGAACATTGGATTTTTGGAATCTCGCGTGTGTTTATACATGCGAAGGAAAGGGAGAGAAATTGGTGTTTATGGCCAAACGGGAATGAGTAAAACAATATGAGACGTAGCGATAAATGGGGGACGAAGCGGTTTTCCCAGTCACTACTTCTCCACAAATTACGAAACTACTTTGAACGGAATCGACTGGAAGGAACTGGAGGAGAAAGAGCAATTTGGATGGTGAAAGTGAGAGGCAGAGAGAGAGTAGCCCGAAGAACAATCTAAAGGCAAATGAGTAGATGTCTGACTAAGAAGATCCGGTTGGTACTGGTGGTGTGATGGAGAGAGGGGGAAAGTTGGAGAGAAAGTAAGTGTGGACTGCTGAACAAATGCTTGATCCCTTAAACGACAACTGTACATAGGCTTATTTCTAGTCGAATGTGGATGTACAAGGCGAGAGAGAGAGAGAAAAGAGCAGTGAAAGACACCATTGAATTTACTGTCCAAGTCAAAGTTGCGGAGAGGGGAAACAGACGACCATTAAGTGGTATGCTGAAGGAAAATCGTTCTAATAATTTTGACTTGAGCGAGCACTTCGCTCAAGTTTAAGCAGAAGGTCATTATATTATTATGTCAGGGGGAGTTGTATTTGCGTGAGAGAGAGAGAGAGAAAGTCTGATGCTCCTTTCATGCAAAAGCTTTTACAAAGGGCAACATTATTTCATCTTCTTCACAAGCCGTCGTCCAAGTTTGTGGGGTAGTTTTGAAGGATGATGCTAATAAGAGGGAGAAAGTCAAGAGTGTGTGTGCATGTATACGTATTTGTAGCACCAGCTTGAGTCAATGAAGCAATGAGAATGTGTATGGGTGTAGAGGTGTGTTTGTGAATCCAGGCTGAACTGAATAAAAGTAAATACTACTTGATATTCTACTCCTCGCTCCTGTCGTCATCATCATCAGCATCACTAGCCTCAACAACTGAAGCCATGATGATTGATGGAGCTCATAATTGCTTCTTGGCAAGCCCAACCAAACCAGCGATATCCTTGAATGAACTAAAGATCTCCCTTACTGTTCCACTAACTTTTATACACCACCTTACATTTCCACGTGCACGCACACACGTACACACTTAAACGGAGGCAGGACCTTTTCTCTAAGTTTCTCATGTAATGAGAGGCTGACGAGGAAAGGAACTTTCCCCTCTCTCCCATCACTCCTCCCTCCCCGCACTTGTTCTTGAGGGAAAGTTAGGAAAATTTCTCTTCAATCCCTCCCTTTGTTACTCACATTTGGTCATTACGAACTGGATTGGGGGCCAGATCATCAGATTTGACTGCAGTATTTTATTTAGATTTGATCATCAATGTCATCATCATCATCAGCATTGTGAGAAGGGGAGGAATTCCGCCGGAATAAAGTTAGAGCAAAACTGAGCATATGAAAACTGTGAGGATAGGAGTTTGAAGCCCAACTATGTATGTGATGACACACGTTTGGAGAATGTTGATGCATTCATGTATGTGTACAATTCGGTACTTGACGAGTCAGTGGGTACAATAGTGGGATTTTAGGACGATACTTGGTGAGGGAAGTACATTTACAGAGCAGCACACAGCGAGGAGAAATGTACTCAGAGGAAAGATGAGAAGAGAGCTCTGGCAGGACGGCCAAATCCTCCATTATCTTTTCCTGATCGTTTTGTATTGTGTATGTTTGGCGCCTGGGAGAGAGAAGAGAGGACATGATGAAGAAAATTGAATACCAAATGGAACCCTCATGCCTTCTTATTTCTTCCCTCCCGAATTCTCTACTCATTCTTTCACAATATAGACACACTTTTGCTGCAAGCTTTAAATTGAAAAGCTTGAATTATTCAATATACTTTCTCCTTCCATTCTTCTCTTCTCAAATGCAAAGATATCTCAAAGATTTTACTCAATATTTTAAATTATTCCCATCAGGATAACTTTGGCCTCACTCTCTATTACCTCAGGAACAACAACAGACACAGAGAGAGAGCAATTTAGCTGGTATCGTTGCAGATCGAGGTCATATTTTCTCAAATCCTTCAAGGACTGTAGCCATTACTGTCTCCACACAGAGATAGTTTGTTTGTGAGAGCAGTGAGGAAAAGATGATGACGCACAAACAAGCGACAGCTTTTCGTTGGTGTCACATTGTGAAACTTGCTGAAAGCTACCCAGGTGATTGTCAGGTGAAAGTTGAGCAATATGATTGAAAAGTTTCCACATTCTCTCAAGATATTCTCAATATTATCCATGCGCTGACACATGATGATGATTAGAAAGTGAAAGTTACAGAGAGTGGCTTTGAATCAGTGTGCGCGTATGCTACAGTGCGTGGCCTTTTGTCAAGTGATCGATCAAATTGTGGAGACAGCATATCAAATGCCAATGGAAATAAATGGAATGAGTCTCGCACGCGAGGGGTTCTCATAATACAAATACAGGAAGAAATTTCCCTCCCAATTTTCCACATTCTTTGAGCCATGGTCAACATATGGGCAGCACGTCATATCCCAGTCCATCATGCTCATAAAGTGCACATGAGATGGAGGAGGACCATCAGAGTCTAAGGCTGGTCAGAGTTACTGAGCTGGAAAGAGTAAACCACGTTAGGGGAGTGATGCTGGTAAGCATGTTTGTAAGTATGTACGTGTGTGTGTCTGTGTGTGTGTGAGTAAAACCGCCTTATCAAAGGTTTCGCTTCACCGCTCGTGGCCGAGTCCGGACAGAAGAACCCAGTAAGCTAGAGAGAAGGAAGGAGGAAGAAAAAAAAGGCAAGTGTGCCATTGCGTATGCACACACACATTCGCATTGCACATAGTAGTGACCATGATACTGCTAAACTGCAGTAGTTTACTATTGCAGCTTCTTTTTGATCGCACACGCCCCTAACCGTATACTTTCTTCCACTGAGTAGTCTACCCATTTTGGATACGTAGCTTTAATTGGCTGCTACTGTAACGCTCAAGTGTCCAAATCTACCTACTTCCTAGTCAATCCGTTGGGACGATGGGATGGGAAGAGATCATTTACGGCGTCCGAACCGATTTCCTTTAACCGCATTGCACATTCACTAACTCTAATTTATTGTGGCTGTGAACTTGTTCACATGGCTTGTACTTTGCTATAAACATGGACACATTCACTAAAAGATTTTCATGTCACTGTCCCTCAGGAAACCAAAGTTTTACAAGGTGCAACTCCTACAGAAGTGTAAGTGAAAGCAGTACTTGTGTATTTCGGCTATAAACTACCAGTGCATTGAGGTCATTAGAAGCATATTTGTTTGTATGTGCATTATTTTTATTCCTGTGTGTACTGATTTTTACACTGTAATCAATATACCACATGGTGTGCATCGATTCTCGTTTCTTCGTGTTACTTGTTCTCCGCGCTATATTTGTTCATCTTGACGTGTTTGTTGTACTTAAATTTCAATAGTGGTTTCTGGTGTTTTGCATATTCCTGGCGCTCTCTCAGTCTCATGTTTGCTTATTATAATTTGCCACAGGTTCCCACATGTAATAACGACGAGATGATAAGATAAAAACTGCCTGCCTTTCGGCTTTCCCTTGCCGAATAATATCCTTTTGTGTTTATAGTAATACGCATGCATTGTTTGCATGTCCAAGAAGCGGAAGACCTTGAGGATGTAGGCAATGAGTTTCCTTCCTCTTATCCATTCCTTCTTGTGTACAGTGGAAGCACTGAGGCACATGCAGAGAAAGGCACGGAATATGGCAAATATCGAGAGAGAGAGAGAGAGAGAGAGAGAGAGCGAAGAAACACACAAACCCTCTGCCTCCGGTGCGTCCCATCGTTCGGATCCCATGACAGTCATGCCGCTATTCACTAAACTAATAATGGCATATCATTGTAGCAATATGGCGATTACAATAGACTACCCTATTTCAATCACATCATCTTATTCAGTCTTCTTCCCATGAAAAGTTTAATCATTTTAGATTCATAGCGCATGTGTGCATAGTATTAGTGCTTTTATAAATAACCCACTATTTCAATACGGTGCCATCAGTTTAACGCTTCAAAAGGTCTGGGCATTAGTCCAATGTGTGTGTGTGGGACTATACTGTCGTCACTCCGTTAGCCACCTTACGCTTGAGTGCCATTTCATACAGCACCCTGGTGCACTTTCATTGTGACATGTTATGTGAACATGCGTCTATGTGTGTGTGCGAGGAGAAAACATGGTTGAAAGTCGCACATGAGTGCATCAATGGTTACCCAGCCATGGTCAATGAAAACGCACATAAAACAGTTGGGCCTCACAAGGGAGATGCTTGGGAGGGTTTAGTGTCTATATGTGCGTACGTATATTTGTGGAAAAAATAAAAATTTGTACGTCTGCAATTTATCAGGGCGACGAGCGGACTAGGAGGAAACGCTGAGGGAAGACAGAGTGACGGAAGAAGAGAAATAAGAAGAACGGAAGGAAAAGGCGGAGGATGGAGACGATGGAGGCTGGCGAGTACTACAGTACTAATGAGCCTGATGGGTACTATGTGGACGGGAACAGTACCCTCAGTAACCTGACGACGAGCAATGGGTCAGCGCCCAGTCCCAGATTCTACTGTGGCCGAAGCTGGACAGAGTTCCAGGGGGCCTACGGCAGTATCCACGGCTATTTCTCCCTTGCCGTCTGCTTCTTTGGATGCCTTGCCAATTTGCTCAATCTCATCGTGTTGACGCGCAAAAGTATGATCAACCCCACAAATGCAATTCTGACTGGACTTGCCCTCGCAGACCTCCTAAACATGATTGAGTACATCCCCTTCGCTATCTACAGGATTTCCATGGACAACCGTTATCCTTACGGCTGGGCTCTGTTCATTCTCGTCCATTCAAACTTCTCACAGGTAGAGTGGCATTGATTTTTTTTCTTGTTTTTTCTTCTTCACTTCTTCACGTCACATAATGCAATGCATGTGTCCTGAAGGAGCCATAAAATCCAACCACTGTCTCAACATGGTTGTCTCTTCGCATCATCTACCATGCTAGATGATGCCACACACGTGTTACACACCAACCACACACGTCCCTTCACAAAACAATACACCAGCAAATGGAGTATGCAAAGCGGGAGTGGAGAAAGTGTTTAATACTCCCTCACAAAGCCGTTTAATGCACACGTGCACTCATCAATCTTCCCATTGAGCTACCATAATTCACACAAGTGTGTCCAAAAAGCAGAGCATGAAATATGGTCATAAATTACTGTGGAGCCAAAGCGTATACAGAGATAGTGAGACTGTCTGGGTCGTCCCGAGAGAGAGAAAGAGAGAGAGAGAGTTGGGAAGCCAGAGGTATGTACATTGCATGCATATACGGGAAAAAAAAATAAGCAAACCTTTCCTTGTCTATTAGCTACAACAACGGCTGCAGGATTATTATTCCGCCATATTTCAGCTCAGATTCACAAACTCGTTCAGTTTATTCTCGAGCTCCTCTCATCTCACAGACATGCATTTCCTCAATCTCCATCCTCATTCATGGCAAAGATGGAGGGAAACGGTTGTGAGTGAAGGAAAAATTGTGTGTAATATGTGTAACCTGATGCAGGAGGGTGTAATAACGGACTCAAGGTCTTTGCGCAGTTGTCATTAACCCCATGGATAAAATATGAAATAGTAGTGAGAAAGAAAACAAGAGAAACTTGGCCTCAATGCTCCCAAATGCCACAAGCACACACTGGAATGGATACATGGACGACTAATGTGTGATTGTGTGGGATGAAGGCCATCTAAGTCTGTCTCACTTCCCCAGAAATCATATCGGCTCCGCTTCCGAACAAATCACCTCTGTGTCTGAAAGGGAGACACTCATGTCTGTCTCTCCTCTGGATCATACAGAGATTTGGAAAAAGATACCATCATATTCATACACTCCATCTCTGCCCTTCCCCGCCTTCTCTGACATTCATGCCGACCCAAAGGACCTGAACAATTCCAGTCTCTTTTTTTATGTTTCCAAACCCTCGGCTCATTTCTCATACTCTTCTCTTCAATGTGACAGATTTTTTGGAGGAATTTCATTTCCACTAAAATCGTATGAGCCGTGGGATATGAGAGAGTGGGCTATGTGCAGTGGAAAAAGCAATCATTAAATGTCCATTTCGAGCCCATTAACTATTTAGAAAGGGGTGAGGAACGGGACGGGAGGGAAAAGAGCAAGAGGGGAAACAAGTGTTCCGGCCCATTACATGCACTGGATAATGTGAGCAATTAAATTTTCATAATGCCAATCATTTCAGTCTGCCATATAAAACGCCCGTTGTAGTTTCCCATTGCTTTCTCTGCTAAGCGCTGCGCTGGCCTCAATTTTTTTCATACGTCGCCTTCTTTTGTGAATGAGGACACTCCAGCCTCTCCTCCCTCTGCTCTGTCGTTCTCCAACACTTTCCATTATCAACCCTGCCATCCTATTGACAAGTTAAGTTGAGTCAATGTTTACCGTCTATTCGAGTGTGTGAATTTGTGGCGAGGACCAAAGAATAACCTCATAACTTGTCGGATTTTGCAAAAAAATGGAGTGGTGGCTCTTGTATTTACGACGCTTGATACACAGGCAAAAGATTCTGATTGTGTAGCACTCAGGGAGAGAGTGACTCAATTATTTTTATAGCATAAGGACCATCGTTATTGTCAGCTCCCCCGTGTCCCTTTGAACATATGAAGGCTCACCAATGCCCTAAATGAGCAGAAATAAGGAGCAATGCTCACCCACGCTCCGTCATGGATAGAGAGTTAGAAATAACTTTCTCCTTGCAGCTGCTCAGTCTCAGGTCTTCCATGCCGATCACGTCCGAACGGAGCGAGAAGGCAGCAGGGAACAAAAGCCGCTTGATCACATGAAAACAAGACAAAGTTTTATATGACTCGGTTCCCGTGGGCATCCACATTTTCCCCTCAATTAGCGTCAAATCAGCAACACTTTGTGGGTCCGAGTAAATAAGGAGTCAGATTAATTCTTCATCTTTGCTCTGCATCCGAGTCCCCTGTGGGTGCTAGAATTGTGAGGATTCCGTTACAACGATGGCCAAATCACAGAAGGAAGGATAACAGGCATGGTACCATTTCTGGTTTCCCGAATTAGATTTAGACGATAAGAAACTTTGCTTCCTGTCTCATAAAATTACATTCCATTCGTCCTACTCTGTACTACTCCAACCCACACGATAGCCAGTCAGTTGAGGGCAAATCAAGTAGCAAGCTTGTCAGTGTAACGTTGTTAATAAATCCAGCCTGAAGTAAAGAGCTCCGACATCCTCGTACTTTCACCATCATCCTAAGGTCTTCATTAAATAGCTAGCTCCGCGCCAAACATATGCTTCAGTCTATTCCTCTATACGTCTTCGATAGTGCTAAAGAAGCTTTAGAGTACACCAGTAAACTGTACAATATTGCTGCCGTATGGCTTTATAGGAGGTAGGCTACTACTGTATTCTGCACGCCCACCACGGTCTGGTATTCACTGAGTAAATTTTCAAAGGAAATGAGGCGGAGAGGGTGGAAGGGAGATGAGGAATAATTTAGAAACAAATAAGGTTAATTAATATGGAAACAAAAAGGAGCCAAACTTCACCATGATGACTGCGGTGAGAAGCGAGAGGGAGAAATTCAGGAAATAGAATGAAAGCTTCTTTGATATCAAGTTCATGGGATGTGCCAAAGTTGAGGGTGGTGGTGCGGGATCACGATCAATCACTCACTAACCCACAGACACGTTTCTATATGCGAGAGGATTTGAAATTCTTTGCCCATTGCCCATTTGAGCTTGAAACGAAAACTCTGGCCTCGACTTCGAGCCAAGTTGAACAATTTCCGCCCTCACCGTCCATCCTCCCTGTCAGGCCCTTTGATAAAACTGTCATTGACGATGGCTACGAGAGAGCCGAGGTTGACACTTGGCCCAACTTTCACCACAGGCCAACAGGACCGCAAAATGACAGCCCTCCTTTCCCCATTTCTCCCTAATAAATTCAATCTTTCACAATACGATACGCCGACATTTTCAGAGTAATTGGCTTATTGAGCGAATTGGACTTGCATCCGGACCTTTCACTCAACTCCCACTGCTGTGGTAACTAGAGAGTTGATGAAAAGTGCATACTCTGCGCGCCAGGATAACATTATTACGACCCATAACATACCAAACTGACACGAAATTTAAGTGCATTAGTGTGCAAATTAAATTCAATGTATGATTGCACCGGATGGAATGGGACCCAGGATGGGATGTAATTATGTGTTGTAATACGAGGAGATTTATGCATGTTTGCTGTGTCTTACAGGTTTGTCACACGATCGCCATATGGCTCACCCTGACGCTGGCTGTGTGGCGCTACATTGCCGTCGGCTACCCCTCACGCTGTAAGGAACTGTGCACGATGGAGCGTGCCAAGTGGGCCATTGCCTCAGCTTACTTTGTCAGTCCGATACTCTGCACTCCAGTCTACTTCTCCTTTTCTATCGTCAGCTTTGACTCCAAAGAATCACCGTCCACCACCAAATACGTGGTTAACATGAGTGAATCGGCTACCGCTCACAACGCACTCCTGGAAAAGCTCAACTTTACCATTTACAGGTAATCATTTTCACCTTGTAATTATACACGCAGCTCAGTCCATCTCTTTCTATTGCTCTCATAAAAGCAAGGACTAATTTTGATGGTTGTTTAGCCAGGGCAATTATTCACCCTTTGTTTCCCGCCATTAAGGCAAGCATTAATCTTTTTTGGCGGTGAGAAATCACTGTGGAACTCATGTATATGTACGAGCCTGCACACCTCCCTCTCTCCGCGCGGCTTCATTATTATGAGAAAAGAGCACCCACGCCCGTGACTTCCTCCGAATGAACTGTAGAAGGCTACAAAACACTTGTTATACCTTCCTTTTACCATTAGCCCAGTGAAAAACGGCTTTTTATTATACACCCAACGTGCCCGTGTACACATCAAGATAATGATAAGCCTGTCCGTGTCTAATATATACGAACATATAATTACTTTCTCGCTGTAACTTGAACACGTGTGTGCGGCGATGGTGCCTTTTAAGCGGATTAACTTTCACTTCAGTTTTTCTTTCTTTCTCTCTCCCTCTCTTTGTCTTTCCCACACCCGCATACACACACTTACCCTGAAAATCCTGTGGGATTATTGGAGGATATCCCACACGTCCATGTTATCTTCATCATAAGCGGCTAGATGAGTGGCTAGGCATAAGCTGCTTGTGGTCAATCCAATCTCCCCTGAAATAAGGGCAATTAGAGCAAGTTGATCTTCGACCCTGGGATTTTATATTGAAACAAATCTAGGAGACTTTCGTATCCATTTGATCCCAATTTTCCCCTAACACGCTTGACAAAGTGATCTAGGGGAGTTGAACATTTGTTAGGTAGCACGGTGGCTGTATTGGAGGAAGTCAAGAGGAGAAGGCCACCCTGCAGGCCATTGTGAAGGAAAGAAACAATTTATCTGGTTGATAAAAAATGGATTTCCTCCCTCAAGGATAAATCTAAGCTTGTACTTACTCCCATACGGCCTCGCATTCGAATCTGTCACATTCCCCTCTCCTTCATCCTGTGAGCGTAAGCCGAGGTGTAGGGAAGGTGAAGAGACCTTGCCCGAAGAACATCAACATAGTTCCCGTCTCATTCAATCTCTTTCCGTATGATCCAATTGTAAAAATATCCCGGGAATGCATTAAAGAAATTAAATCAGCTGGAAGGAGTGGTATGCCAACGCGCACATTCACACAGATGGCACACTCCATGCCAGTGAGTGAGAGCGAGAGAAAATGGGGAGATGCTGATGGAAATCTATTTAAAAAATGTTTATTTCACACGCAAACTCACATACTTAATGGCTAAGCGGGTAGACTGAGAGTGGAGGTGGCCTACTAGTGAGCATATTAAGGCTTCATGTGGCCCAGAGAGTAGTTCTGTAAGCCCGTCAGATTGGCTCTTGAAAAGTGATTCTCATTTCCATAGCAGTTACCAATGTGGCATTGAAAAGGTGGCTGAGGGAGTGATTGCACACCTGCTTGTATTTTCTATTACATGTAATAGGCTTCCATCAGAGTTTATGCTATCCCGTCTTCACTCTAACAGTAATACAAAGGGTCAGATTTCAAAGCGAACTGTTGCACCACACAGTTGTAATAATAGGATTTCCAAATTGTGTCATGTAGTTTGTTCAGCAGGATTGCAATAATAATAATAATATTCTCAGTCTCACCACGGGGAAAGATTTGCATATGACATTAGACTTACGAACGTTTTCTTATTCATCCCTTTTACCCCCTGCGGCCATTTAGAAGAAGAAGGAGAGAGAGCGAGAGATGGTGAGCAATTTCCCTCAGCTCCTCCGCACTTTTCTTACCACTATCAGCCTTGGCCTGGTTGATGCTTATGTTATTTTTCATAGACTACATCGGCCCAGCAATCCATAGTGAAAAGGCTTTCAGCTCCAACATGAATTTCTATGCACTTGAGAAGAAGACAAAGAGTGAGAGATAGAGGCAAAAATAATCCGGATGATGAGAAAAGTCATAATGAAATTGGAGGAGAAGCTTTCTGCTCATTGAATCCGAATCGAGGAAGAGATAGAGCAGGATCTCTATACTACCCTTTAGTCATTTAACTTGCGGATTATATAGGACGAAGAAGGCGTGAACTAGCTAGTGCTCCTATTTACACTACGTTTAGCTCCATTGTAAATTGTACTAGGATGTGTAATACAAGCCATAGAGCGAAAGAAAAGGCTATGGGGTTGTTATATGTGTATGTATATATACGCAAGAGCTCGGTTTTGTTTGTGTGTGTGTGTGTGTGTTTTTGAGTGTTAGAATGAGGGAGAAGTTTGCCGTCGGACATCATCCCGCATCCACTAAGCCGTTCAAAAGCCGTTGGAACATTAGCTAAAGGCATAGAAAAAGGGTTCAGAGATGAGGACGAAGTGTGTATATGAGGCCGTGTCTGGGAAGAGAGCTGAGAGATTTCACAGGAACTTTCATTTAGTCCTCTGTACAAGCCGAAATTCTAGTTATGCACGCCGCACGTCTTGTGTAAAGCATTCAAACAGGCTCATCGCACTCTCACGTTGTTCCCATAGCCTCCTCATACATGACACGCTAAGCATAGTCGCTTGGTAAATATTTAATTTTAAGTAGCCATCTTTGCTAATTTCGACCGAGAGATTACAATAGCAAACTGTGAGGAAAGTGTGTGAAGTGGAGACGTGAGCTGTAGTCGACTTAGATGTCCAGATTGACAACTTGTGTACCTATCTCAGCCGCCTTCTAATGTGTGTGCTTAAGCTCAGATGTGTCCATACGTTCATGAGGTGTTCATGTGCACCTACCTGAGTCTACATGCGCGTGGGTAAGTGTGTGATGGAAAGTGTGCTACAAAGTGATGTCTCGCAGGCGAGAGGAATGGAAATACGAAGCCTATTCGCCGCTGTGGAATAGATTGATTGCTTCCAGCTTTTCACTCCCGTTGTTTATGCAACAGAGTGAGATGAATGGGAACCCTCTGGAGTCTCCACTCACTCACACTCACAGTCAGCATCACATGTTTCTCCAACACAAATATATCCACGCAATAGGCATTAATAGGAGCGGCAATGGTGAAAGCACAACATAATCACATCCATGCAGCAAATAACATGCAAGTACAAAGTAGAGTCCATGGGGACCTTGGTAGACATCTTACATGGCCGCAGTCATATGTGGTCGTCGTCGCCGTCCGTGCCGTCCCTCATTCCGAATTCAAAGCTCTTGGAATGGAACGAGTATAAAGCAATCTTGCTCCCATCTCAAGTTTGGTTTTGAAATGTGATCTTCATTATTGCCTGTGGCAGCTTGCGTCGTCCAAGGGACTCAATAATCTGTCTCACATGCAAGATATATAGCCGGCTACATTCTGCCACGGCTATTTAGTATGCAGGTACATGAGCGGGCTTGATATTCTTAGCTCTCCGACTTCCGGATACCAGGGGAAATAGCGTAAATTTTCAGGCCAAAAGGACAGACGGAGCGTGCAGCAGAAGCAAAGGAGCAGGAAGGCCAGCTTGCACACATGTGAATATGTGTGCGTTATCGCAGTAAATAAAGTTGTAACACTTGACCATGCGATGACATCAGAAGGCTTCAAGGGCGTCCTCCTCTAAAATAATTTCTCTGTGTGGCAAAGAACGGAAAGTCATAAAGCCTAAGGGGATTCAAAGTTAGCATCATAAAACATGCTGCTGTGGCTAAATTACGCTGCCATTTTCTTTTGGAGACTTGATTAAAACTGCGCGGCACAGACGGAAAATATGAAAGGTTTTTCCTGGCTAGAAAACCTCCATGATTTCCTGTTGCGTCTGCAAGCACTCTGAATCATAGAAAGCTGACTGTCTGGAGAGAAATAACTTGGGACGAGCTATTGTATGGAATATTTGAAATTTATGCAACAGTTGCCTCCTCTTCATCCAGATTAAAATCCCCAAGAAGAAAGTAAAAATGGAGGGAGGAATTGGAGTAGAAACTTTGCTCCATGCATATGTAAGATCAAAAGTATGTACTACTTTCCTCTCTCCATTCAGCCATTCAGTTCGAATGCAAGCTGTTTTTCGATTTGGACTCTTCTTGGCAATCAGCATTTGATTCTTGAATGCTCTGTACGAGAACTGCCGCATAAAAGCGTAGACAGTGGCCTTCAGGGCAGCCACCAATTCAAATTGAGCATGTTTGAGAGGTCAATTTCTTTCTTTCTGTCGACTTTCTTCTCTCTCTTTCCACTCACTCCATCAGCCTTCATCAATGTCTCGTCTGTCTTTGTTGTCTCCCGCTGTCAAGTATTTCAGTCCGTACGTAACCAATAATGGTTTGATTTCCAATGGAAAAGAACACATCTTCGTTCTTTAGCCATTTTTTCTTCGAGCCACCTATTCATAAATCTTAATTTAGATTTGTTTTTGAAAATGGAACATTTTTTATGTGACCAACTGATTTGATCCCTGAAAGAAAGGTCTTAAGTTTGAAGGCATTTCCCAAGCACAACGACAGTTTATTATGTTGTGTTAAGATAACGCTGGCGAGTTTGATGCTACGGTCAGTGGGAAAATGTGGGCGAATTTCCGCATTTGCCAAATCGAATTTCCAATTATCCTTCTGCATTGCATAAGAAGCCAGTTAAAATGTCGACTCATTTACTTTGAAAAACATCACGAGATGCATCAGTTGACGAAGGCGTTGTACATGAGTTGGGGGACATGCGAAGCAGGCCATAGCTTACTTTAACAGAAAAGTAAAGTGAAAGTGGCAGCATCGTACATCTGTCTGGCTAGAAAGTATGAGGAGACAAGGCACAGGCATCTGCTCTTCCTCTACCCAGCTTGCTACCATAAAATGACACTTGCCTATACAATGTACACGACTGCCTTCGCAGTGGATTGCTGCTACTGCGCTATTGAAAATCCCAGTCTTACTTCCGCCACAGCAAAGTAATGCAGCATGAGAAAGAGCTCCAATTTATCCAAGTCAGCTGGCAGAGAAATAAAGGAAAGTATACTAATTATTAATGGAAGCACGCACACACAAAGATATATTGATGGGGATGCTTTTACGCTTCTAAAAGTTATTGCACGCAACGCTGAGCATCATACTTGATGTAATACACTATTCCACACTAAGCCATTGGATACTTATTGATTTTCACCAATGCAAACATCATACAGTGGCCTTGACGTTTCAATGGGATGCACCCAGTAACACGCCTGCCATTCACTAGACTTATTTCTTTCCATACAAAAGACACTGAGGCTGACCCGGTGGCCTATATGAAAGGGCTAGTTGAATACTATGGAGGGAAGAAAACAATGGAAGCTTTTATTACAAGTCCCGTCTGCATTAATTAAGCAAGCAACTAGTTCCTACTCCGCCTACCCCTGAGATGGTATTCAATTTCCAACATTACATATTTTATGAGCCCTGTTCTCTCTCTCTCAGTCCCATAGCACACATACACCGTCATGAAAGGGCAACAATAAGAGGCGCACACATCTCAACCATCCACATTTCCTACTCACACACACACACACACATATACCGACGAGCTAAGCTATATGACTCTATAAAAGGCATTACATCGTCATCATTTCCAGCAGCAGTGATACTATAGTCATCCTCGGGGGTACTTTCTTCCTTCACTTGTTCCTCGTATGCAGAGGAATGCGAGAGGGAGGAGGAAAAAAGCTTGGATCCTCTAATTTAATTTCCACGCAGGGATAAACTTGTAGTAGCGATGAAAAGGGAGCGGGAGCTCGCGCAGCGGTTCTCCTTGTTTTATTGTCATCATGATAATTTTTCAGCGGAAGTTTTCACTTGCTGTCTGGAGGAAATGCTTAGAGATTAAAGTCCCTCAAGTGGAGGATTTGTATGTTGCTTGTTAAACTGACATGCAGTTGACGCAGTAGAAGACAGAGAGAGAAGGCGGCGGAAGAGGAGGGTATAAAAAAGGCAAGCCTTTGATCTCTTGATTGCGGTATAGTAGTTTTAAAAAGTTGGCTAGTGAAAGTGGAAGGGAAAGTTCATACTATAAATCGTCTCCACATGTGTACATATGGACTAATCAAGATAGTGATGAGAGAGAAGAAGGAAGAGAGCGAGAGATCGGGCCTCAAGTGAACTCTGTTGAAGGCAAGAGTGAGAGAGGGAGAAGGAGAAAAACTCTATTGAAATAAATTTGCTCGTTTTATCAAACTCACATGATTTGTTTTTTTATCTCCCGAGGTCCTCTCCTCAGTGCAGCAAGGCAAATTTTCTATCCCCACCAGGCCTTTCAATATCTTCAACTTTCTCTCGGTCAGACGAAGTTTATTGAATGGGAGGAAATATTTTTTCGGAAGAAGGTGGAGAGTGAACTGAAAGAACAGTGGGGAGAGAGAAACAAGAAATGAGTGAGGGAAAACTTTAGATTTGATACGAGTCGGCACACACACACACACACACACACACACACACACACACACACATAAGCGATGAAAGAGAGGGCAAAGTTTGCCAAAATGATTTGCTCAGCAAACTTCGTTTTTTATCCTTGATTCTCCAACTCTTTAGAATGCACGTTAGTGCAGGGTAGTATGTTGTGAGGGCGAATAGAAAGGCTTGTGAAATCATGTGTGGACTTAATGATATTCAGAGACGGATCCTTGTTTCTTCAGGCTTATCCCTCTCCTTCTCATTAGTCAGGAGTCGAGTTGTACAGCTTGATCAGGGAGACTAGAAGTTTGAGAGTGAAAGCATAAGGCGGACTGTTTCTGTAATCTATGACGTCGTATATTTGTCACTACTTGTTCCGCCGTGCACAACCATATGCACTCACATGCTCTAGTCTCATTTGCTTCCTAATATAAACAAGTATTCAACTGGTGCCCATAAACTACATTGTCACAGTGGCATAATAACGTTGTTCCACTAAGAGGCGTCATACTGTAATAAATTTATACGCAACTAAAGAACTCCAGCGTGAGTCGGATTATAATGGCTGCACTCAACTGCATGAAATGAGCGTTGAATTTTACGAAAAAAATGTCAAAGCGTTGAATATACCTTCAACTGTGACGAAATCTACTGCAATTTGTGGCCCATTAGTGGAAGTCAATGGGGTGAAAGGGAGTCATTTGAATGCCATTATTCCCATCAGAAAGCAATAGAGAAATGCATTATGATTGTTATTACTTTTGCTAGATGTTATTGGCTTCAAGTACTCGTCGAATAATTCGTCAAAGTCTGAGGTTAAATTAAAGTTTGCCACGAGGAAGCCCCTGCCGCCTACGTCATTCCTGTAATTAAATCAAGTAATAATTATAAAATGTCTGTGGGGACTGACTATTTAACCTTTCTCTTGGTCGAGTCAAACGTCTTGCAAGTTGATTTATGGCTGTGGTAGTTCCTTTAATTCGACTTTGAAGGTTTTGGCATATAATCCACCGTTTGTATGTGAATGTGCGTGGCGATCGTAATTAGTTCGGTGATTAAATTTCTAGCGTTTCAGTTCAAAGTAAATGATTTTGCAAATTATTTCACTACTGAGAGGTTGCATGTTAATTACGAGTGGGAGGAAGCGGTGAGAGTGAAAGAGAGGGGGAGAGGACGCTTCTAATACATTTGAACTCCCCAAAGCAAACCAGTGGCGCGGAAGGATTATGCTTGCCGCAGCTATATTTTAGGGAAACAGAGATTGTACGAGAATAGAGAAACTAAAACTGGATGCAATTACGTATGCGAGAAATTTTCTCCAAGTTTTTCCCCACTCAGCATTTGTCGTAAGCATGGTTCAATTAAGTATTCAGGACAGGACCTGTTGGCAGAGATCCCAGCAGGGAATATCTATCTGAAGTCGTGAGTACATGTGAGCACAAGTTTCGACAGGATTAGCGGGTCACGCAGAGGGCTACATTGCAGAACATGGCACTCCCATGCTACTTACTGGCCGTCTCGCGTACCGGTGGTTAATTACATGTGTGCATGTGTGTGTGTGTGTGTGTGTGTGTGTGTGTGTGTGTGTGTGTGTGTGTGTGTGTGTGTGTGTGTGTCATATGCGTTTCTAACTAGGGCTCCCCGCAGTCTAAATCTCATGTATACTCTATTTAGAGAAAATAATATGGAAAGTCCGTGACAAATTATGGAGCATTGGCGCGAAAGGAGAGAGAAAGAGAAAGAAAGAGAGCGTTGGTGAAGGAGAAAAAGTTTTTAATAAAACTTTTAAATACATTATGAAAGTTTTTATTCGTGTGGAAAATCGTGTCACTGAATGGCAATGAATAGAACATGAGGAAGCATACACACACATGCACACAGCGCAGAGATAAAGAAAATGAAAATCTTGTCCTTCCATCGCAAAATAGGATTCTCTAGCCAAACTCATACAGTATGCATGAGGTCCTTCCTGTCTCAATCCTAATCACCAGGGCATACCATTTGTAACAAAGTATACACACATGCACACACGATCAGCATAACCGCAGCAACCAATGGCTTGGACGCCAGATATTGTCAATCCTCCAACAGGGAGCATAAATTCACAGGAGAGATTATAAGATAACGACTCATGATTGAGGGGAAAAGGCCGAAAAAGATGTGGAATGAAAAAACTAATTGTTTAATACTACCCCGATGACCACGTAAGCTTGGTCCGTGTGCAAGAGAAACGGAAACTTCCGTTGTTAGTCCTCTAGCAGCCTCGCTAGTTTAAAACCACCCGTTCCGCCCGAGATAATTGTCCTTAACAAATCCTTATGGGGGAACACATGTTTTTAAATTGTACCCGAATCCTGGTTTGAGTTTCAGCTCATTTGCATAACGGGCGTGTGGGCGTCTACATGCAACTGCCCCTAGATTGCCGACCGTCGTCAGCCGGAATAAAGAATTTAGCTAGCGAGATTAGGCGCATTCTATTCGCATGCATACCATGTAATTCTGTGTGAGCAAGCCGATGCTAATGTGACCGTGCGTGTGCCAGCAGCAGTAGACTGAGCAATATCCCGCAGTGTGTCTCACATGTAATTCTGGTCTCTGCAGCATATCTCACTGTTGTAAGTTTGTCTGTTCAAAGTGCATGTTCAAAATGCATGAGTAAATCCTTAGCGTGTGTCTCCACATTTCCCTCGTACAGTTCGAATATACATGGGCTCGCATAAAGGCCGATAAAGAGGAATTCCCCGGGAGCACTTCAGTGTTGACAACTTGTGGGATTGAGCCAAGGCTGGATGCGTGTCAAGAGCTTTTCCCCACACTACTTTTAATTCGGCATTAATGGGAAATTAATGAAGGAAATAATCACTATCAACTCTGCCACCAGCTTACATGTTAATCATGGCAGTGAAGGCGGGATTGTGACACTAAAAGCCCATTACAGGCGGCTCCAGCAACAGTTATGAAGAGCTTCTTAGTTGCTACATAAGTCTATTATTATCATCACGTTTATTGCAAGTACTCACGGAGAAAGAGAAAGAGGGAATGAAACAGCTGCTCTGATTCTTCCCGTAATAAAATTCTACTACAACCCAACCAGACATTACCAGATATTCACCAGTTCTGATAAACACGAGCCCAGACGTTTACAACGAACTAACATGTTCGTAAATTAAATCATCTGTGCATGATGCCTTCGAGTGAAAGGTATATACAAATATTATGCTATAAATATGTGAGAACACAGTTGGGATGTTGCATGGCAAGGTTTATTTCATCCTCAGTAAAATACTATGGGGAGATGTGTGAAAGGGTGAAAGAAAGTGGCTGGCTAACTTTGCAATTCTACGGACTGTGTTACTTTTCTCGTGCTTGCTGTTGGAGTGAAGCGAGACAGAGAGTGAGATAGGAGTGAAATCCTGTGCTTTGATGCTTCAAGGGGTTTTAGC
The DNA here is from genome assembly GCA_034698825.1 of Deuterosminthurus bicinctus. Classification (NCBI taxonomy): domain Eukaryota; kingdom Metazoa; phylum Arthropoda; class Collembola; order Symphypleona; family Bourletiellidae; genus Deuterosminthurus; species Deuterosminthurus bicinctus. The sequence goes on along the minus strand of JAQIWI010000134.1, from coordinate 683 downwards.
CCCTTGAGCCACTTTTCTCCCTTTCCGATCTTGTCATGCGGTAAAGTAAGCTTTTGAAGAGAAACCTTCCGCATGATTCTCAGGTAAATCTTCTTCAAAGCCCGAAGAATTGCCAGCATACTGAGCAATTACGAAAAGAGATTCCGAGCCTTCTTGAGCCATTTTCAACTTCCTTTAGAACAGATTGGGAGGATCAAGGAAGAGCGTATGTTCCACTAACGTACAGACAAACAAACACAGACATACATACCTAAACTGAGGATAAAAAAAGCCGATGAACTTGCCCTGTCGTCTGAAGCGGAATCGGAAATGCGGTTAGGTTGCCGAGGACATTTCCAATAATCTCACAGACCGTAGTACAAGGCGGTGGGACAAGCTCAAGTGAGTACATGGAGACTGAGTAGGGCTGCGAGAAGGTAACATGTCAGTTGTTTGGAGTCAGAAAAACATGAAGAGGAAGGCGGTGTAGCGACGACTGTGAAAAATGTAGATCCATGCAGTTATTCATCATGTGTACGGGAAATAGACGCTTTGGCTTGCCTTTCGTGATTCCTTGTGACATGAGCTCGCATAATGTAGACTTACATTGAAGGAGGAAAAATAACCAAAATATTACTCACAACATTGAATAGCCTGTCTGAAATGCCTGCTTTCTGCATAGAAAAGAAGCGCATACAAGAGCG
>JAQIWI010000133.1:0-64518 GCA_034698825.1 Deuterosminthurus bicinctus | reverse complement strand
ACATCATCCAAACAAGGCTTGTTTAGGCCTCATATCTAACTGATTTTTCTCTGCTATCTTCCATTTTAAATTCTGTTGGCCCATTCAACTTTACATTGAAAAAAAAAGATTCGCATAGATGAAAACACAAGTCAGTTTGTCCGATTTTGCATATGAAGTGCTTCTCATCTAAATTGTTTTGTTTTTAAATTTCTAAAAAAAAATGTGCATAACTTTTAGTCAACTAGCAGCATCACAAAAGGGGATTAATTTCAAAAGTGAGGCATGACAGACGAAGTGAGAAAATCCAGAAGGCCGATGGGAAGAAGGTAAATTCAAGGACTGCCTCATCATTGTGAATGCCGCCTACTCCCATCTGCAGTTTCTATGGAGGCGGCTGTGTTTCCCAAAGAAATCTTGCGATGTTCCCTCCAAACGACAACTGAGCGCGATGGTAAAATCTTCCAAAGATGATCATCATGATGGTCATAAGAGGAAGCGAATGATGGCGAGAAAAGAACTGTATTCATTTTCCCTGTACATTGGTTGTGTTTATTACAAGGATTCATTTCAGAATTCCCTTCTCTGCAGATCCAACTGCCAGATATCCTCCCAGGGAAATTGGTAAAGAAAAACAAATAGATGTAATTCTAAGCATAATATAAGAAGGGATATATTGAGAATGCGATACAGAACGGAGATTGAATGGAATCACACAAGCAGAATCAAGATGATGAGACTGGCGTCAAAATCTCTCTGTATCACACACGTAAAAAAAACACACTCATCACCAAGCGAAGAAAATGGAGGAGACTAGGAAAATGTGTTAATTTTAGAAGCAGGCCGCGTGGCTCAAATGAGTAAACTAAATTAGTGTACACAAGATGCATAATGGGCGATTAGGCAGGGCAGACAATTTAGATTTTTTCCCCCAAATTCTTCTCATAAGTTGCCCACGGGGAAGATAGCAGGGGAAATGTTCGTGTAATTGTCCCTATCTCTCTTTCCTATCTCTACTCATCATTGCCGTTGTATGTTTTATTTTTAACTATTTGGCACTTTGCTTTCCATCCATCCAGCAGCTTGTACTTGCTCAAACTTGAATAGTTGCGTGGCAGCGTGTTAAGGGAAATGATTTACCAGATGGATGGATGGATTCGAGTAACTCACTTTTTCTTCTAACAAACATCACAGTCTCACATCCATTCTCCAATCTGTCCTCATAAATCCCACAATCCTCCTCAAGTTTGACGAAGCGAGCCTCACCAACCCCATACTTCTCTTCCTATGACCATCCTCTGTGAGACGGGAATGATTTCCCGGTCTAGATTTATGATTGTATTCAACTTCAAAAGACACCAGAGGAAAGATGGAATGTGACAGGTCAAAGGAGCTTGAGAAAATGAATGCCCGCTTTGCTGCGTTACAAAGAGACTGAACACGTCTAACAACAAACCCTTTCGCATGAAAATCAAAGAAAATCAAATGATCGCATGTCAAACCTCGAGACAAACAGAGCATGTGGGGGAATAATGGAAAAACCTCCACAATGTTTTTGCTCACTTTCCGGCGATAATTTTTTTTTGCATTAATTCTTGCTCAATTCAAGTGTAGACTATATACCCCGAATTCACTTTAACTGCTCAGACAAAGTTAAGTTGCTACTACTGACCTTTCTTTGCAAGTGCTGGGATGCCATTGCCATCCTCATCCAGCTCGAGGTGACGACTTGGTCGAGCTTGCTTTCGACGTGACATGCTGCTGAGGATTTTAAAATTCGAATCCAGAGAAAACAGAAAGCTCACGAGATCGTCGCCTTTCTCGTCCGCATCCACTGGGCACAAGAGCACATGGGGTACATTGCAGTCACTTTGTCAAACTGAGAGATTTCATTCAACTTTCACCTTCTTGTGTTCCTCGGGTAAATTCCGAAATTCACTTTAGTCTTTAAAACACGTTTCACGTGGTCACTTGTCCCAAACTTTATTAATAGCTTACAAAAGGCGAGGAAGCATACACTGGCTTAAAACTGACGGTTTGAAATCGTCACCAAACTTTTGTATAATCGTCACTAAACTGTAGCTCAAGGTGTCCAGGTTCGAAATTCAGCACAGGTCCCCCAAGAACAACACTGGTTTATTTTTAGTGCCTGCACAGGCCGGTTGTCACTGTGAGGTTTGACTGATCATGAAGATAAATCTGAAATTATGGAAGAAATTGTTGAGTAAATAATATTGAATGGGGTATGATGACTAGAGTATACGAGTTATGACAGTAATAATCATATGACGATGACAAGGGGGAGATGAGACGACGGTGACGGTTCGGCAGTCAAAGGAAAACTGAGGGATACCGGGAAGCCGAGCTTTACTACTCCCTCCCGGGCAGTCAGAGCGGCAGGAGGAAAGTTGCACATAGAAATCTTATGCTCAAGAGGAGGATAGAGTGAGAGAGAGAGAGAACAGTGATGTGGGACATGCTTCCCTGCCATGCTCAAATAATATCGCAGCCGAGTTATTAAATTGGCGTCTAAAATTCCAGCGATTGCCATTGGTTCATCTCGCAACATTAATATGAAATATCCACCCACTGTGTGTGCTGGAGGTGGTTGTTGCTGGTGGACGGGTGGACGGTTCGGATCTCCCGACATTCCCCGATTTTTCCCACCAACAACATTTTTGACAGTGTGTATTTTCTCAGGAGGAGCAGCAGCGGTAGCGGGAGAAGGTTATATACCTTTGCTTCATCCTCCGCTTTTCCTTCCTTCAAATGCTCTCTATATATCTATTCTCCTCGCTCCTGCTCACTACCGTTTATATCTCTTGTTGATACAGAAAAAAACAGCGGGTAGTAGTGGAGAGAGAAGACGAAGCGAAGGCTTTTGTCTGCATGTGTTGGCTGATGTACGTCTGATTTGACCGTCTGTATAGAAAATCCCCTGGCCACTAATATCCGCTTGCTTTTTCCACATACTTTTCTCAACAACTCCTCCCGCACCATCTCTACATGAGAAAGTTGGCTTGAATTTCTCCGTATTTTTTGTCTTGTTCGTCTTCGCATTCTATTTCTCTATATCCCTTGTCCGCTCCACTATCTGTTTGGTCTTTGGTAGCAATAGAAATTAGAAATTGTGAGGATATAGGAGCGCTAAATGCTCACTCTTTCTCTTCTTCCTATATATTTTCACTTGCTGAAAACTAACAGGCCGGAGCTAACTCATAAAACCGCCTCCTCATTCCTTCCGCCAATCTCCCTGTCTTCTCTTCTAATCTCCTTTATGATTGATCACTCTGCTGAGCCAGCCCACAGAAGAACTCAGTTGTTTCAACTGTCATTAGACTTTCCTTTTTATACACAACAGGGACAACGATAATTTCAGTGGGACTGAATCACCAACTTTTTTAACACACTGGAATTAAATATTCTACTTGTGTGACCTTGATGTGAAATGAAGGAAAGGGTATAAAATAATATAAGGGACTGGCCCGGTCGGAAAATCCATTGTGGAATTGATAGGAAAAGGAGGAATGTTGTTGCAGAATCCCAATGCTTCCTACCTCAGAAAGAGATCCGCATGATAGAAGGACTACATAAGAGGCCCTGAAGTCTCCCTATGCCGCTGGATCTTTCCGGCAGACGCACGTTCTTAAGTGATGATGTGAAAAGCACATGGGATCCGGCCTCGCTTTACACAAGCACTGCAGCAACAACAACACAAACACGGACCGTCCTCACTCGCACTGCTTAAGACCCACAGGGCTTCCTACTCGGACTATTTAGTACGGCAGCTTTTACTGTGAGAGAGAATGTCGACAATGTATTCAAGGATGAAGTGATCCTGAGCGTGGCCAAGAGCCAACTGTTCTCTTACCCGAATTCTCTGGTTCAAGCCTCACTAAACTTCGCTCTCGTATCCACTCCTCTGTTCCTATCGCGCTGTGCATGTACAAATGTATGCAGTTGTTTTGCTTTAAGCTTGAGCAGTCTACCTTTTTCCACCCTCTCCACACATAGCGACACACACAGGCGTTCAACCTTCTTCCTTCAAACTGTATGGATGAGGTGGTACTACGTATATGTGTGGGATAAGTGATTTTTTCCACCCCCTTATGCACTCATAATCATATCATAACCATCATTTTTCCTCTTCCTTTCTTATGTGTCTGTAAACCATGTTTTTAATCTTATATGTAATCTTATTATTTATCTCACAGTCTCCGCCTTTCATCGCTTCAAACTTCTCTGTCCAACGAGAGTCAACATAGCGGCTACCATTAGCCCAGGAGCGTGCTTTTGAGCAATTATCCTCCATTTATGCTATTCAAATCAAGGCACCCTACCTCGCAGGACATGATCAATAAATATATTAAGCAAGTATGAGTGTAACGTGCATGAACGAGCCAAGTTCGCTTTAAATTCCTATTTCACACACCTTTAACGACCCTCTCCTCTTGTCTGCCAACGTATATAATCCCATTTGCACATTCATAGAGTTGACATGCTCTGACGGAGAAAATAAAGTAATTAATCGACTACATCAGGATTTATTGAGACTCAAAATGATATTTTTCTCGTCAAAGAAGTAGGAGAGAGGTGAAGAGAAGGAGCAATTACTATGCTCATCCTTTACCTTTAATGACTCGGACATGCTCAGCTTGTCTCCTTTACTAACGATGATGATAGCACACATTCTCAGCTCCCCAGTTAAGTATAGACAAGTTTTCCGGCTGCGTGTCCTCATCATTACCAGGCTAATCTGCAAAAAGGAGAACACACTGCATGTTAGATTGACACCTAGTTAAAGTGTTATATGTATGCATATTTTCACGCTGATCAATCCCGACCATGTGTGCGGAAAATAATAAAAAGACAAAGTAATTATTGGATTTATTGAACGTATTTGTGTGTGCCCAGTGCAAAGAGGAGGACGGTGCTATGTGGAGGCAATGTAGGGGGAAATATCTCGTCTGTCTGCCTTTATAAAAGGTGACATGGGGGGAGAAAAATCTCAGAGCTCAACTATAAACTTTTTCATCTCATTCGTCACCTTTGTTCCGTTGATAATCATTATGAATGGTTTGTGTGGATGAGCAAGGAGCTGACACATCCTGTACAGAAACAATGCGGTCGGTCGCAGTCCCGGCCGCAATCAGACTTGATCTGTATATTAAATCATTATGCATTTATTTTTTGTTCATTTCATGCTAGGATTTGTACATGCATTTTCAATGTCTTCTCAAGTGTGTCCATGCGGACTGCTCATATTGAAAAATAAAGCGAGCTTTGTGTAATTCACAACCATTGGAGAGTCACATTAAAGTTATACGGCATTGTGCATTTAACATTGATTTACTACCTTGTTGACGATAAGTATGTAGGGGAAGGTTTTATTAAATTAAGTGTAATCAAGCAACCATATGTCATCCATAGCTGGCATAAGTTGTGCGCTATAATTTATGCAGGGAGAGACCAACTCTGTTAATTCTGCAGGCAAAACACTACGACAGATCAAAACTGTTTATGACAATTTTATCATCTTGCTTCGTATACTCACTCATCTTCATAAGTAAACATGCTTACTGGTTTTGTCCTGCATTCATGTGCGTGGCGTACCTGTGCGAGAAGGTTGTAAATAATGCAACTTGCCGTCGCACTTGTAGCAGTACTCATATGCAACATGAATCAAATGTAAAGATTAATTCTCATATTTTTTCATTAGATATATGACGCAAGATCTGAATGTAGCAAGAGCGGGTTTTAAATTATAATGTGAACACCAAGCTGATGTGAACAGGACAGCCAGTTTGGGTGGCACTCTTGTCTTCCCCTCATAAACATGGAAAATGAGCAGTTTACAAGGAGCCTGCACTTTCTCATATTGACTCTATGTATTCCTACGGCCCATAACATTACTCAAGCAAATTACAATGTAAAAGGTTTGACGGATTTATTGTCGTATTCATCGCTGCTGCTCTTGACATGTGTCCAACTACATGGGCAACGTCATATGGGTTGAAGTATTCCAGTGAAATTAGTACCTTGAATAATATCCAGGCCTGTCAATTATGGAATTGGGCAAAGGATATTTACGACGAGGGTAATCTTTAGTTGGCTTTAGAGAAGAGCGGAAGCTTTATAATGTGGCAAATCTCACCTTGATTTTCACCTGTTAATAATAGGTGTGACTCCCATTCGCCTTCAACAAACAAGCCAGTGCCAATCATACTCATGTCACATCATCGCTCCAGGATCATCGTCGTCAATAAGAGCTCTAAAAAAATCCTGCGTTATTATTGTGCTTACACACAGAAACGGAACTATGATCCAATGAGCAAGGGAGACAATAAAAGCGAACAAACTCACTCCCGCTCTTGTCCTCCATAAAACTCATAAATATATAATTTCATCAGTATTCAGCAATATAGGAGTAATGGATAGCTGCGGAAAATCTGTCATATTATCAAGTCTGCTTTGAAACAGGAGCAATTTGTACATCCGGTCGTCCCTTGCACATGGAGAGAGTCATGTGGAAATGATGATGAGGCTTGTGTGTGACTCTGTAGAAAAATTCTATTATCAGTTTCTCTTCCACAAAATATTCACAAGGAAAAAATTCATGGCTTGGATAGTAATTACTGTGCCTTTGCAATGTAATGTGTGTGTGAGACATTTTGCCCATAATAAGGATGACGAGGACATTAAGTCTTCATACCGTGCAACCAAATAAAATGTCCCAATCATATGAAGAGTATACTGTTATGTACCATAAAGGACGTGCATACGCGGCTCATCCTTTTTACCCCAAAAATCCATTGATCCTGTTCCTGTATTGTAGACAATAAAAGGCATTGTTGTATTATTATGATTACAAATTTATACTATATTAACATGGCAGTAGCTGTGCAGATGAGCAGAGCATTGTCATCATCAACTTGTGTAATAATAGACGTACAAAGGGTTATGGCATGCTCTGCTACCTATGACAGGTGAGCAGGCATACACACACACACACTCGTCTACCTCACCAATGGAATACACACAGGGGAACAGTGAGCAGAGCAAGAAAATACCATTACATTTTGATAATCATGCAGTGTCGCCAATGAAAATTATTGTTTCACCTTATAATTTAATGTCATGCTTCCATTCCCATTATTCTTGCCAACATATTCATCTGTACCCAAGCATAGCGATAAAGGTCTCCGTGTAGTTTTACATTGCCTCTTATGACGACTGTTAAAGGTCTACATGCGTAGTACATTCCCTCTTGTTATTGTTGAGCCAGTACGTTCCTGTTCCTCACTCTATTTTTTCTTGTATTCTGTGGACAGGATTATGGTAATATGTTAAAAAATCTATGCATCCGTCTGTCTATTTGCAGTGTGGCTTGTTAGCTCTGCATTATATTGTAGTGTGTGTGTGTGTGTATGTGTAGAGATATTTAAAGTCCTCTCATATAATATCCTCTGTCCTCGTTGAATGGACCAGTGAGAGAGGACACGTTTTCATTCCTTTATTTACCTTGTGTTCCTTTTGTTACCTTATTATTATTATTACTACTATTGCTATCAACGTGGTCATTATTATTATTAGGACAACAATTTGCTCGGCCCATCCACTCTGCCAGAGAGAGACGTGTAATGATACGTTATGAGTCAACCGCAAACCTTCAGCTCAAACGCGCTTCACATTCACAATCACTATACATACACATTATTATATGCATTCATCTGTGGAAATCGATTACCCACCTCCTCCTGTACAACAATTTCATATGATGATGATTGTCTTTGAGAATTATTGGTTCACATTTTTTCCCAACCAAATGATTTATACCTCTCGTTCCTCCAAACCATTTATGACCCATTCACGCGCGTCCCGCATTATCGGCAGGGGAAATGGGACAATTATTATGACAGGTCTCTCAGGTTATGTTGACATACTACACGATAGAAGGCTCTTTAACTCCAGTCTTCTCACAGCTTGTAAACCTGTCAATTTTCAGCCTAATCTACAGGTTCATTTCATACTCATTTTCCCGCACTTTTTTGTTTGTTTTTTTTTACTTCAAGCTTTGCTCATACTATCCTGCTTGAAAATGGATTAAAACCAGGAAAGTTTAGTAGCGGAATGTGTTTATTTTTCTAAATGTTCCAGTACGCAGTTCCACAGCAAATTGTGGAGAGCGACGATTCATGTGGACAGATAGGCATGCTCCATATGGATGATCATTGAGAAAAGTAATGCGATTTAAGGAAATTTCTACACAGTGGCAATCACTGTGCGTGTACCAATTGACTTGCTAACGCGAGCCGTGTGCCTGCTGAAGCCCATGGAAACTGTTTCAGAGAACATCCTTCAGACAACCAAGGAATTCTGAGTATACTTAGCATCCAAGTATGCAGAATTTTGTGTAGATGGATGTGTGGTGCGTGTGTGTGTGTGTTCTAGATCATAAAATTGGAAATGAGTTTTGAATGCGGTCAGCCTGTAAGGGAAATGTTTTTGCTCCAAGGAAACAGAGAGAAGTTCTCCAGCTGTAGTACAACGTTATGCTGCGTTGTTGTTGCAATCCAATGGCTTTTCTCGCTTCATTTCCATCCCTTCTTTGTATGTGTAGCGGACATATTGTTGCGATATGTGCTGGCACAAACTTATAATAAGAAGGATAACATGTTTCGTTCCATATGATGTTTATCAGGAAGCGCGCAGAAAGTGTAATCGGTTGGAACACTCACGATTCGTGCGTGGTTATACCAAAGGCATGTATTTAGAAATAAGAGGAGGAAACTTTTCTTGGATATATATTTATATATATATATACATGATAAGACACAGACAAGAGATAGAATCATCATCATCGTCGTAGGAAATCCATAGTTAAAAGAATTGGAGGAAAAAGCAAAAGCTTTCACAATTATATAAGACTGAATCCGAATTTAACGATAATGGAGGGCGATTGACCAATCCTTTGCAATCATGTTTCCTTCATAGACTGAATAGCTGTAAAAATCCATCCTCGTATCTGCTTGCAAAAGAAGCCAGCAGTAGTAATAGTAGTAGTCGTCGTCGTAGAATGTCAATAAGAACAAGTTGAGTAGTGGCCACGTATAAAAATACGCACAAACAAATAGACAAACAAGGGAAGCAGACAGAAGCAGAGATGGGAAGAGACGGGGGATAATCCTTGAGAGAGAATCAGAAAATCCTCTTTGATTGAATTTTTCAGTTTCGGAATTAGAGATTTGTTCTATTATATTGTTTGACGTTGCCTTCACCATTCCTCCTGACTGTTATTGAGAAAATAATTGGATTCTTCCTAATACTTCTCATTCATTCTTTCTTATCAGCACCCGCCGCTGGTTCTAACACCACCAGTCACTTGTTCTCTATCCCACCATCAAACTGGTCAGATCCTTTCTCTTCCTCCAGTCTTCCTCTCTCTGGCTTGTATCCTTGGAAAAACAGAAACAAACACGTCTTAATTTACCTCTCTCTCTCTCTTTCGCCTCCCGCTACTGTATCCAACTGCGTCTAACAACACTGAAAATCATTAATGTCTCTTAACTTCCGTTACACATCCCTGTGGGGACCCAATAATCTGATTTTCTTTGCTGCCCTGAGTAATAAGTAAAGTCATAGTGTGTATCTTCGGTTGTTTATTCATCTTCAGTTTCTACACATATTGTTAGGAGCATTTATGCTTTGTTTATTATTATTTTGGCATTTATTATTTTTTTCGTATTAGTTATGCTGATTTATTAATATTTATAGTTTCTTTCGGTATTTTAACATATTGTTTCAGTATGCATTAATTGTTTATTTCCCGTATGAATTTCCTTATACTGATTTATTTATATTCAGTTTATTTATTGATTTCTGCCATGGTCATTGAACCCTCATGGTCATCTTTATATAAGAGTTGTCGCGGCGGGTGCAAAATGAAAAACAAATAACATGCTCATAATCTTGAGAGAATATCAAAAAATGATATTATTTTACACGGCTCAATGCATCTGCTTATCATGGCACGTAGTGTGGTAAAGCTGAGCATATTGAATGGTCATGTTCCTACAATTTTTTCTACCCTTCACCATCCGGCCGCCGGACCAATGTTTATGAATGAAAGTCAACAGAGCTTATGCCTGTGAGTAGAAATAAAATTTAAACGTATGCTGGCCATGACGACGGCCACCCGTGTAATCCTCAGAGGAAGAAAAGGATGAAGATACTGGAAAAAATCTGAGCTGATGAGCATGATGGTGATGATGATGGCCGTATAATAATGATGAAAATGATAGAGGAAATAGTGTTTGTCTGACCATAGAAAGGGATCTACGTATATCGATAGAAGGATCAATTTTTCCACATGAATAAATCCATATCAATGGTGTGTAGACGGGACGAAAGGCGTGAAGTGGGACTTACTCGAGCAAGTGTTGGAAATGGAAGCATCCTGCATGCATTCCTTATATGCGTCTTCAAGTTGCATAGAGGTCGTCTCCGGATGCGGAAAAAATAAGAATCCTTTGCCCTCACATCAACATGATTGGTCAATGAAAACTCTTTTGTTTTTCTTCATGTTTGCGTGCGGGAGTTTGTGTGTAAATGAAACTTTAGAATGAAAAGGGGCATGGTACGAACTGTAATAAATAATGTCCGCATGTAGATGACTTGAAATTTTTAGAGTTTGTGTGGACATTAGAGATTTACGATGAAAAAAGGAACTCAATCGAGATTTTGCAATGCAAAAAAATCAACTGAGCAAAGAGTTGAGAGAAAACACGCACTAGACAGAATATGAAAGGAGGACGAAGGTATAATAAGTGGCATGTTAATAATAAAGCCAGCACTGCCCTGTGAGATTAAAGCAGACGACCTACGTCCGTCATGTGGAAATCCATGCATACTTGCATACCCTCACACTATGCAAGGGGCAACTATGTGAGCCTTCAAAGTAAAGGAGTGAAAGATTTATTCTGGCGTGAAATTCGCAAGACATGCATCAAAATTAAAAAATCTTTTCTCTCATCAGGCGTGTAGCTCTAAACTTGTCTTTTTTCTGTCATCTTTTCAACTAGGATGAAGATAATCCACCATACATCCTCCCTATGCCTCCATGGGGACGATAAGGAGCGACAGGCTCGATTGGTGCACTAGATTTTTTTCTTCATCATCAGCATGATGATGATGACGATGGCCGCGCTTATTTTTTTCACATTTTATGTACATATACGAGGACAGTCTTCTATATTAATAGCAAAACATGATGACAATCACATTAACAAGAGCCACCACCTTGAGCGTATCAAGCAGTCTCACTCACGTCTCAACTTCCTTTGAACTTTTTTTCCCTCTCTCTCACTCAACATCTTATTATAATGTGTACATGAGAGTTTAAATCTCCTGTTTAAAATTCTCAATTTTTTTTACAACATAGTCGCCTCCTCCTTGTCCTACCTGTTGTAGCTGATTCCATTCATTTGGTCCTTGTCAGGCGAAGAGGGAGCTGAAGAATGATATTACTTGTTTTATGCAAAACTTTAGTAAAGAAGCACACATCTCTGAAGTGGCAGGAATTTCTTCATGATAATAATGAATGCAACTGGGTTCTTTTAATGGCTTTTATCCATGCTGGAAGACATAAAAATGATCGCAGTATACTCACATCCCTACATAATGACGAGTAGTTTAGCCAAAGGCTTAAAACTTTGATGATAATATCCTGTGTTTGTTTGTGAATGCGTGGACGTGAGGACAGCTTTGCCTCCTCCGTACGATAACTCAGATACACCCAGCCCCTACAATCTGCCTCAAATACCACATTACTCATCCCTCCTCCTACCTTACCACTGGTTTTCCCACTTAAAAATCCTTTTATTAGGCCTATTGTTATTAATATTAATCATTGACTTGAGTCATTTCATGGCCATATAGCTCATCTGTCCATTTATGCTCAAGCCAGTTCGGCAAATTTATCAGACACCACCACCACAAATCAATGCGATAAAATCCCCTAAATCCCCACACGCAGAGTCGTCAATGAGTTGAATATGCGTGCCACTCTATACGAGTGCATGCCGAACCAGTCGTAATGCGACTCACAATTTTTTTCACACCGATTAGGAATGAATGCCATGTACAATGTTGAGTTTACGAGGGACTGTACAGACCAACGAGCCATTCGGATTTATCAGTGCTCATGCCCCAAGGAAACTGTCCTCTCCGTAGCAATAGCCCAGCTCAACAGCTTCCCACATGCTAATTAATGCAAGTTAATGTGGAGAAAAACATGCTTGAGTATCTTCATAACTTCAGCCTGCTCATGTTTGGCAGTAGAAGGCATACGAAGGCGTGTGTATGCATAGTACATATATGCCAAGCCATTATTAGGGTACAGTGTCCTCACGCATAAACAACACCGTACGGTTCCTAGGGTTGACGTTTTATTTTTAAACCGGCTAATTAATCCAATGTTTTGACAGGTCATTAGCGCAGACGGGATGGAAGGAAAGTAAGAAGGATGCGAGTGTATGCAGCTCGCAGGCAATTCGAGTTTTATTTCCGCTGTAATAATGCATGCGTCTTCTGTCACTCAGCACACCTTTTTAGCCTCTTTCACAGGGTGTCAATACTGTTGATCAGTCAGTCACCTTCAGTAATACTCTACACTACTGCTTGAATAATGAAGGGAACGCCTGGTATCTTACATGCGTCTATATCCAGTTTCAGTTGCTATAATAATACAGGTAATTACAGTCGTCATAATTAAAGGAATTGGAGGGAGAGCATCACCAGGACAGCCTGAAGGCTTGATTCGACTCAATATGGGAAACGGACAAATGTTATTTTTCAATCAGCTTCAAACTTACGTCTCTGCATTCGTCTCAACAATTCAACATGCTTTTCTGGATTTGCTTAGCCCAAAAATAATATTGGAGTACATACTGAAATGGCGGGTAGACTACCTGTGACTATCGAGTAGTCCTTTCCATTCTTTCATGATAACTTTGTTATACATTTGTATTGTTCTTTCGATATTTTCTTAGCAATTTTTCTGTTGTTTCTAAACCAAGTTTGTCTCGTTCATTGCGATAACGAAAGAGACAGACTGTGACCTAGCACCTTAGGCCGTAAGAATGGGCATTAATGTACTGTCAGGATGTATTAAAGGACGAGCTAATGGGAGGCAGAATGGCAGGTTGCCGCGGGAAAAAAACCTAGGTGTTGATGCCTAATGGGTAGGCACAGGTAGTGGAGCTCAGGTTGATAGGCAAGTACACAGTCGTTGTAGAGAAGAGGTGTTGAAAGGGTTTCCTCCTCCGAACTAATCCACTTGGTCCTCCTGGCATGAGAAGTTGCTCTCTGCTGCGGGCGCCTACTTGAGCATGTTAAACTGAACGTCTACCGCCGAGTGCTTGTAGTATGCCTCACTTATGCACACATCTTAAAGTTTCTTTCATGTTTTAGCCCTATAGACCTTATGTGTTGGAAAGAAGGAGGCAGACATAAGTGTGAGAGAATTACGCATGGGAGTGCTGTTGTCCTGTGCTGTTGTAGTAGTACGTGTAATTTATACGAGCTCCTTGGATGCTAAACAAGTGTGTGTGTGTGTGTGTGTTTGTGTGTGTGTTTGGAAGGAGAGGAGACTGGTGCCACGGATGCTTTTATAATACCGCAGGGCTACAGCTATTTGACTGGGCGTCACAAACGCTTTGTCCCATGTCACCACCAATTACCGTCAACACACTAAAACAGACACGGAGATTACCCTAGATTTTCACTCCATCTGACACTCGCGCCGCAGCTCGGCTTTTTTCAAAGGACAAATCAACATATATTAAATGAAAAAATCAAATGGTCTCCGCACCGGCTCAGCTCTGTGGTTAAAAAACACTGACGAAGATCCGAGCGAAGGGAGGGAGTAAAAGTTGCTCATGGGGACTTGTCCACATAGTGCAATGGGGTGGCCAAAGGTTGTGGACAGAATTCGGAATGAAGAGTTTCTCAGGGATGGTGGTGGTGGCACTGACGAAGGGAAAGTGCGGATGACAAAACTCTCTCGGACTTTGTATGCTGTGAGAGTTGGAAAATTTCATTGATTCATGCTAACCTTTAGGTGTTTACATGTGAGTTTTAAGCTAGCCTGATTCGCCCTTAGTGTGCATGTGTAGTGTGGGGATAGAGTGAGCGAGACACCGTCGGACATTGAGAGAGAGACAGGACATTGAGTGCATGTTATATTAGTGGTGGTGGACCCATAGGCAGATGAAATTGCTTCCCTCTATCTACGACTTGTAGTAGCGAATTTCCAGTACTCATTTAAAATACATGCTCGCTGGAGAGATGGACAAGTGGAGGACAACATGTATTATGGGGTCTTTTGATCAAATATTTATCTCCAGATTCGCCTACAAATTCCCTACCCTTTTCCAATTGATATTGAAACGTCAGCGCGATGACTCTCTATCTCTGTCCCTGCGTCCTAACTTCAACGTACATAGTTTCTGTAGTACTAGCACATGATAAAAAAAACCTGGAGCACTAGATGGGCCGTCCAGTTTTCCTATATAACTTGCACTATTACCAGCAGGACAATAGCTCTCTCTTTCCTTCACTATCATACGGACATGCACAGAAACATCCTAGGGCGCTGCGGCTGTATATTAACGTTTTGAGAGTGACTCCATGAGGGAAGTGGACAAGGGATATGTACGCCCTTACTGCAGTAGTCATGCTTTCCACCACGGTGGAGGAAATGATGAAAAATGCAACGAGTTTAAATAATACTCTTCTTGTCCAGTTAGGGTCTCTCTCCTCTCATCCTCCTTTGGCCTTTCGCTCACTCACTCTAAAGGTATCCTCACCACCTCGGACCCTCATGTAATGGACATATGAAGGGACGAGCGAGAACAAAATATATCCAAGAGGACCAAAGGACATCCAATCTGTCTCTTTCCCTTGCACCCTCATCAGTTTACGGTCCCGAAATTCAACAGCGGCAGCACCCATTTCAAAGCATCTAAAACCCTGAAACACTTAAAGATTTCATCCTTTTCACATCTTCTATGTCGCTCTCTTTCCATAACGCTTCAAATGCCACCGTGTCCCCCACCCTCACATCTGCTCCTCTACAGTAGCAAACACATATTCTCAAAGCCAACCAACCTCTGTTGACAATTATGGCAGATTTCTGCACACACTCATCAAAGAACACAGGAGGGACGGCTTGTTGGTCCTCCTCCGGCTTTCTTATGAATCCAACGTCCATACTAAACAGTTTGAAAAGAATCACACGAGCATTATTAAAGTAAAAAAAGCAGAGGAGAATTGAAAGACCAATGAGAGATGCAGTGTTTTTTTTACGGCGTAAGTCTAATAGCTGTGAGCATGGCATGTTCCACTGCAGGTGGCATGATTCATGTACACGGCCTTCCCTTTGAAATCTCGTAGGCCGTATAACGTGTGGTCATCACCCTACATGAGTTTTCTGGATGCATGGAGCTGAATAGTGGCATTATGACTAGACAGAGAAGGAGAGGAAGAGGAGAGAAACCGCAATAATAATCCTGCAGCTGGGCCTAATTGACCTCTGACAAGAAACACGCGACACCCATCGACCCTCTAATTGACATTTTGAAATGGCCATTCTGATTGGTAATTAACCTCTGTTAGAGGGGAGAATATGTCACTCTATCGTGTGCATACACTTAAGGCTTTAACTTACACTCTTGTAGTCTATACCGAAGCAGTCCCGCAACGCTTTACATTCTGTCCATATACATTCCATCGAGACCGAGTCTGATTTCCACTTGAACGTCCACCCTCACACCCGAGCTAATCTTCTGGATTGATTGGCAAGAGAGAAAGAGGAGACGTCTGTGCATGGGCACACGTTGGGCGAGTGTAATCAAATAATAACAATCATTTCCTTTGCGAGTCTGTACAAAGCAAGGAGGTCGGCTATTGTATGTATCCTGTCTTCATACGCGCATTTATTCAATGCCTACTGCCTTGTAACTGCAACTAAAATTAATTGAAAATCAAATAACAAATCAAAATGTAATGTATAATCAATTCAATTAAGTAATAGATACAAATACCTAGGTACAAATAGAATTGAAAGAAAAAATACCCTTGGTTAACTAGAATTCTTTTATTTTGGATGAAGTATGGAGCCATTTTTTTGGCCGTGGCCTGCAATCATCGATTGATATTTGCAACCTACGTGATTTTCCTTGATATTCTTGGTCCAAAATTTGTCTCTGCTCATATGAATCCCATTTTGAGAGCGTTTTAGCCAGCCCAATCGATACAACCCACCACCCCCACATGAGACACAATGACACTGGTGGGACAGTGATAAAAAAGAATAGTAATAATACTGTGTATAGTCACCACATGTCATCATACATCAAATGGCGGCTTTAGAACTAGACCAAGAAATGATGTTCAATCAATTACGTTGTGTCAAAAAAACCGTTCCAACTGTTTCCTACCACCAGTCAGGAGTCAAATGGATTGAGGGGGATATATAGTGCATGTAGCTAGTGTACATGCGGTGGTAACCATGTGTTAGACTGATATGACCGGAGACTCTTAGGGAAGCTCGTGCATGGTTGAATGATCAAAAATGGGAAAGTGTAATACGGTGCTGCCATAGCTCATACTTGATGCCTCTGGTTGACATGCACACATGATATTGTGGAGCGACTTGAATTTTTTCTACATTCTCTCCTCAATATGTGCGCTCTTGTACGTGCCCAGGAAGCGCTCCCCTTGAAAAGACGCTAAAAGACCTGAGAGATTGCAAGTGTATAAGCAGGAACACGGAAGTGTACATCGAAGCTGTATGTGCGTCCAGTTCGTAATGTGCCTGGTATTCATTGGGGAATAATTTTGAGAAAAAATGAATCGGAGAGAGCTCCTCTCTTCCGTAAGTGTTTTATGATGCACATTGGTCATTTTTATAGAGACCAGTGGGATTTTCTGTGAGAGTCGAGAAGGGGAGAAAAATATGACGGGGCCAAGTTAACGATCCGAGGTCAGTGTGTGCTTTATGTGCGGGGTGATGTCTGCCACCTTTCAAACAGCAAGTACGTATTTTCACTGATAGTCAGACACACACACACGGACATCCATAAAACACCACAGTACTACCAGGAGGAGATCTTATGGGCCTCTATTTCCAAAGGTCTCTCTCTCTCCTCAATAATTTCCTTCCGACGATGTGCTGCCTCCAACACGATTACCCTCATTATCCCCAGTACTATAGCTTCCGTCCTCAATTACACATCGATTTTTTAATGGCATCCCCAACATTTAATTCTCATGTGATTGGGTTTTTTATTTAAAAAAGAAATACACCAGACCATTCATAGCTAAAAGGGTAATTACTGCTCAACCAATATCCTTGAATATGTCAACTATTCAAACTACTTCCCCTTTCAAAATGCAAAAGGAGAGAGGGACGCGAACACACATGTGACCTTTAAAAACTCGGTTAATTTCCTCCCAGTTTATTTTACTTACGGATTAATCATCCTGGTGTACAGGAGGCCTATCATTATTCGAACAAGACTTGTTTAATCTACAGAATGAACAGTACCAATCAAACTTGCACACGAACAGCCTGGCCCACACATGAAACATGCAGACATACAAGAAAATGTCTATGGCTATCATACGAGCCCATTTAATTACTTGCCTTTTTAAAAACCTTTGTGGACTTTGGGGCTGAAACAGGATTAACCAAACGTAATGCATGTTGATTTGCTATGGAAACCCTCTGAGAAAATTGAAAGCAGCTCTGTGTACAAGTCATTCCTTATGCTTAAGTCTGACCGTAGAACATGAGTTTGTCACATCGTAGACAAAAAGAATAAACTGTGTAGACGAGAAAGACGAGACCCGGAGAAAAAGCTTGGATGAAGATCAGGGAATAAATCAGGGGAGAGTATTTTGATTACCTCCAGTCAGTAGTATAGTGTGTCTCAATGTCTCGCTCACTGTCTCCAGAGAATCACTGTCCAGTGTTATGTGTTTTTGTGGAAATCGGAGGGAAAAATCCCCTAAAAATATCAATGCTCTCCTTATGCCTCTGTGCTAAAGGGAATTGTGCGTGTGTGTGCGTACGTTTGTGTGAGTAGAAGCGGATGGACTTGTGCATGTAAAAACCAGTCGGAAGTCCCTGCCTGCATGATATTGATGCGGTCCCTCGAGTTTTTCATCTCTCTTTCACTCTCTCCTTCTCGCCTTTCTTTTCTTCTCTCTCCTCACACGCTCAAATCTCAAACTTGTCTACGGTTATTCCTCTTGACTGGATTTCACTAAAAATTCACTCTCTTCCTCTTCCTTCGCATGAATCTTAATCTTCTCTCTCTCTCCCTTTCTCCATGGTCAAGCTCATATACCTTCCCGTCCCAATGGACAGTCCCAATTAATCCAGACTATTTTCCATGTTTCACATTATTATAAATCTACTTGTCACGAACCAGGGACAACTTCATCAATTTCAGTCCCAATATCCCTCCTTCTTTTTATTGGCCAAAATACATTGGATTGGCTCCTATGAATAAAAAACTTAGAAAGCCCCCATTTTCCCCATTTTTCCGAGAGAAAAAAAAAGAATAACACGTTCCGTCACTTTTTCACGTGTCTCCAGAGAGCTCTTTCTCTAGGGGTGCAGACGGAGGCACTGCACACAAAAACACACTCATACACACGGGGGACTACATATGGGACCGTATCAAGCTTCGCATAAAGTAAAAGGCTTCCCTCATGTCCTCTGATTATGTCAGACCTTTCCCACTGAACTTTGTCCAGGTTGTGGAGCTGAACTAGCTTTGAATAGAGGAGTTATACTTTTTATCCTTTTTTCGCCGTGCCAACTTTAAAGCCGCCTGTCAAATATATCAAGCCGAATCAAACGCCGAGCCGCACTATCGGCCTCCAGTGCGAACCGTAATTTTCCTATGACTTATCCTTCGGCTTTTAATGTCTCTTTTTGGACAAGCCATTTTTTTAAGCTGATCAATGGACTTCCGCTTATTATATGAGGGTCAAAAAATTTCGCTCACTCAGTCCGATCTCTATACATCCTTGGTAAAGAATTTATCTGTGCAGGATGCGGAAGGAGAATGTCGAAATGGAGGTAATAAATCAAAGCGGCTACTATGGAAAGATGACGTGGTCAAGGATTTCAAAGAATATAATCCTCATCATCTCCCGATATTGCTCCTTTTCTTCCTCCACACAATAGAGTCACATTTTCAATATCAACAGCAGCCAGTCATATCCCCTTACATTCGCACAGCTCACACACACTCCATGGCAAGGAACCAAATGGACAAGACTGCTCTACTTAGAGGCAGCAGGTGCTGCTGGCTATCCATGTAAAAAGGGTAGAAATTCAAGCGCCTGGATCACATTTAATGCCTGGCCAATGTTTGTAATACAATTAAAGGGATGAGGAAGTGATTAGTGTGTGCGGATGATTGGACGCGGGCGCCTTCACATCATCCTGTTGCTCCATAAGAATACGCCAGCGTACATACGGACCATTCCCACGTTGGCTCTTACCGCTCGTTTACTTATTTTTTCAATCATAATGTAATCATGTGTGAGTAAGGTTGAGGGCATAGTTTGATGTAATGTGATAGAAATGAGGAGGAAGAGGAGAAGAGAGAATCGACGTATATGAGATCCATGTCCCGTGTTGCTCATAAAGACGGAAAGCATACACAAGGCTCTTTCCCCCCCACAGGCAGATACTATGTGGATGAAAAACAGGCATTAGTTTTAGCCGTGCTTTTGGGTAAAACTACAGCATCATGCTGCTGTACTTGTAGTAGCAGTCGAAGTTTTTCCTCAGTCAGTGAAACAGGAGTGAAAATAGAGAGACATAAGGTGCTGTCATGATATGTACTACACTCACCCATGTCCATCAATACGAAGACAGTCAAGTTGGAAATGGGAAAATAAGAATTATGATATCATAAGGAGAAGGATACGGCGATTGGGGATTTGGCTCTTACACACGTCATCGTTTTCTGGCTTTTTGCAAAATTATTTACTCTGCAGTCCGCACATATTTCACTCTTGTAAAGCTCTTACATCTTCTCAATGTAATACGACCCTTCTCTCTTTCTCTCTCTGCGGCCCTCTTATACAACTCCAGCACTATATATTTCTCTCTCCTTCTTCCATCAAATCATACGGCGTACACATGTATTTATTTCTCTTAGGATCTCTTCAGTATATTTCTCTCTCTCTCTCTCTCTCTCTCATCCTTTCCCATCAAAGTTTTCCCTTGCATATTGTCATGTACACGAGCCCATGTAAATGTTCCTATTAACATGCGCAACTCATCATGTTAACTCGGGAATGATCATTGAAGCTGAGTCGGAGGGATTATAAGCTGCAACAGTTCATTTCACACGGCACATGTCCGTCTTCAAAATCCATGTCTTGCCATCAGGTAAGTTGAGAGAGGAGGGAAGATAATCGATTGATAGCTGGCCGCCTTTCTAGGTCAGCCTATCCACTGCACTTCCCTCCACCTTTTTACACCCGCTCACTTGCAAAGGCTAAGCCGGGTTATCCATTTTCCCTTCTTCTTCTTCTCCTCTTCCACCGCCACCACCGAGACATACACTCACTTACCACCACCAAAGTGTAACCAATGGAAAAGAATAAATTTTCATATACATTTTCGCCCCATCAAACTGAAGGGAAATTAGGAGACATTCCATCCACTCAATTCAAATTCCTACAGCAATTGCCTGTATTATTCCCTATTCTTCCACAGTCACAATAATATAAATACGTGATTGTGCAGATAAATTTCTCAAGGATTTCAAGTCTAAACTATGCCTAGCCAAATCACCAAATTTCCTAGATTCTTCATCGTATTAAAACTTGAATGGTTTTTTACAAGATAAAGCCGTCAAATGGGCTGCTGCGTGTGGAGACGCATTGACTTCATTTCCCATATCATCCTAAGTGAATCACAGTGAATGGCTCATGGTATGCTGTGCAGGCTTGTTGGGTCAGAATACAATGCAGTACGCAACGCACCCTTTAACCCTCTCCACATAGTCACAGTCTACGATGTGAATACACATCAAGCCTTTCAATGGACTAAATATATTTATAAAATAAAAGCTAAAGATGGGATTGTAAGCCTCAAATTGAGTTGAATTCAATAGTGAAGGAGGAGGCTCCCTTCCCTCCTAATATTCCATTGAATCGATGGCATACATAAAAGTAAAGCTCATGTAATGACGGAAGGGCTAACGTGTGGGCTTGTGTGTTTTAATACGTTCAAGTTCAAATGCGCGACCGCTCTGAAGCCTGCAGTGTAAGCAAAGTTTGGAATGGGACAAGAGAGCAAATTGTCTTTCTCCGTGTGTTTAAAGTGTGACGACGAGGGTTGGTGATTCATTTATTTTCTGTATACTTTCAAAGGCATAGCGAGATGATTAAAGCATGGAGCAGAATATGATTACTTATGAATGAATCGGAAAACTACTGGTCCCGACGGACGCGGAGGAGGAAGTGCGATGACGGATTTGAACAAGTGGCTTGACAATGGTGTGACGGATAAATCTATATCCGCAACAATAGAGAGATGATAGTGTGCAGTGAAGAGAGTGACGAGGATAATGATGAGTGCGGAGGAGTCTCGTCGGGATGCGACAAAGTAATGTGAGTCAGTGTCAACAAGAAGGCCGGCGGATCCATTGCGGGAAGAGCGTCAGCGAGGGACTCTCAATAGTCAATCATGGTGTCTATATCATTTCATACTTCAAGCTGCCACTCTCATCCCGTGTCTTCTGGGACCGAGGAGGAGGACGGCATATTCCATTCAACGCTATTCCATTGTCCTCCATCACCTCCATCCCAACACATACACACACTCTATTCCTACAAGCCTGTCAAACTTATAACTTTAACACCCACTTTTCTATCTCTCTCTCTCGCTCGCACACGCACTCAAACACATTGAAAAGCCCCACCGTATATAATCTCCCTGGAGACAACTCATATATAGTCATATTCAAGGAAAATTCAATTTTCTCGCCACACAAAATCTTCACATTGACTTCCTACGTTGCGAGTTAGTCAGCTCAAGCGTTATCCGCATTACACGCACAAAAGTAACTACAAGAGAGTACGGGGGTTAGTATGACTGGAGAGAAGAAGAAGAAGTCGTAGAAAACTTTAAAGTTTATGTCAACCATTGCCATCATGGAAAAAGTTTCCAAATCTAACCAACAAGCTTCCTTCTGCACACACACGCACAAACATACACGAACACACTCCCTTTCTCCCCTCACGTCTTCATACCCAGACACACGTACTTGAATCCATACAGACATTTTACACACAAGTTTACCTCAAAACCCCGATAGTACTTTTTCCCCTTGCATCCTCCCGCATGTTTAATATATTTTAAAAGCACATTCAGTCCAATATATACATTCTAACAAAGACATTATTATTGCTCTTGTAGTCCCAGCTCCTTATCTTGTGTAGTGCGAGTGTATGCAGTAATCTTACCTATAAGTCTAGGTGTGTGTGTGTGTGTGTGTGTGGAAAATCAAGTTAATTCCATATAAAGTGTTGTCGACAAGTACACATGGAGCAAGGCAATCCCTCAAAAACACGCACACACTCCACTACTGTACTCCTCCCGTCCATTGTAAATAACTAACGACCCTGATAAACCTCATTATTCCGATGTATATTCATTTTCTCTTATAGGAATTTATAGAGTAGAACAATTGTGCTGAAGAAGGGAGACACTGGGAGAAAATTACTGTGAGACCTACAACGGCACCTGCTTCAGGACCATGTCTTATCACTGAAATCTATAAAATACTCATGGGATAATATTTAATTCAAATCTATCCTTTGCTCTCCCCAAAGTTTACATTTCACAATGAAATGACACATTTGCATTTATATTGTACACGGACTGTGGATGCGTGAAATTTATATGGCCAGGAGGAGGACCGGAATGGTCCATTCATCTATCCAAATATGCTTTGCTATCATACTCCGCCGCTGTCATCTCCTCCTCCTCCTCATGGTTCAACTGGTTGTGTGAATGTCTATGAGAATATATAAAGTTACCCCTGTGTACATGTGTGTTTGTGTGAATTTATGCGTAAATTCGTACTGCATATCAAGGTTAAAACTTATTAAACTGTTCAAGCATGAATTGCCAAGCGGATGAGTAACATGCTCATGTCCCCCATTTATTTACATGTGTCCATAAGGATGTATAAATATAGCAGCAGTTATTGTCAGTCAAGCTCATTCTTTCCGCTTTGTCATAATGTAATGATACACATGTGTAGAAAGACTTTGTGTGTGTCCATCAGACTGGCTTGAATGCGCTCTTGACAGCCCAAGCATCTTAAAGGAAGGATTATTGTTATTATTTTTATTATTAGCCAACAGGAGCGTAAGTATTCCATTAACAGTCCTTTACATCTAGTTGAGAGGATGTATTACAGGAAGAAGAGAAGTATGACAAGTGTAACCTTTTAGGAGGCCAATTAAAAGTTGGATATCTCCGGGGGAAGATATCAGCAGATGAGCCGTCATTCAAAATAATAAAAAAAAACCAGTGGATATAAATGTTGAAGAGGAAAATATGAATAGAAAAGGGGACGAGAGAAAAGCAGCTGATTACTACTTCAGAAGCTATGAAGTTGATATACACTCAAGAGAAAATAGCTTGTCACGAGAATAGCGTTTAGCTCCCGCCATTCATTCCACTTGTGTTTGACTGACTGAACGTCTGAGAGGAAAAAGAGTTGCTCCTGCTTGTTGCTCATAATAATAATTTCCAACGCGTCATTTCACGGATTAATTTCTAACCTTGGGGTTGAGTATGTGAGCGTGAATTATTTATCTCGTGATGATAGCTATACGGAGTTGCCGAGTCATCTCCACACACATATACACATACATACATACACCCACAGATGCATCACTTCCCTCACATATGAATTCTGAAGCTACTGCAGGACATATCATCCTCCTTCTATTATTCTGTCTCTTCCAATATGTTCCACCAATTTGTACAACTTACACGCTCAAGCTGTGAGAATCATGTCGCTTCTACCCTTTCCTATTCAACATTCTCACATGTGAAGCCATGTACAAGTTCACACCTTCAATCAAGTAGCACCCACACATCCAACCAACAGACTTTGAGTACCACAGAATAATTCTGCAGGTCCTCACTACTCCTTACTGTGGTGCGTATATCCGTACAGCATTTATTATTTCATATAGGAAATGGGTTTTTTTCACCAAATCAACAGAGACCAATAATACAATTTCATCAGGCTTTTTCTGACGATGATGTGGCTCTATTTAGCCATATTTCCTCAGTATAAATAATAAAAAAATTATCGTCGTCATCTTCATAACCATTTACTTTAACATGCTTTACTTCTATGTGAGGTTAATTTCAATTTTTTATTTTTCCTACAGAGGAAAATCCCGCTTGTTTGCTACAGGTATACACATACAGAGACAATAAGTCCATGAGCTGATGTGGCTTGTCTCGATAGTTGAGAATCAGAACGAAAATATACCTTTGTCATCATCAGGCTCCGTAGGGCAAAATAAAGTGAGACGATTGGATGAGGAAGAAGTCTTGAAACACATTAGCCTTCTCTCTTTCTCCTCTTCACACTTTTGGTCATGCAGGGCAATAAGGATGCGGGGAGTAACGTTGTTATAACAAGCAAAGCCATGACTTTTTTTAAATGTTCTGCTCCTACACAACCTTCCCATTAATCTCTACTTAATCTGCTCATCATCCTCGTCGTCGTCTACATACAGCTACGTATATCACAATAGGATTTTACAGGACTTTTGTAATAATCGTACGTACACAAGTTTATACGTTTTCACTACATACAAAATTCTATATTTCCAACGTGTATTGCATGGTGGATTTTTATATTTCTTTCACAATGAAGCAATACTCATCATTTCACGTTGGCATTTTAATTTTCCATTTTAATTCAGTCGCTAATAGGCCCCCCTTTGTTCCGCGTGCTACTGAGTTGCAATTGTTAATGTGATCAGACCAGCTGGGCCTCTTCATATGAAATCATCAAGTCACAGTTGTGAGCCCTTATTAAAAATCATACAACAATCCAGTAGCTGGTTATTTCAACACAGTAGGCCAGCCTTCCCTCCCTCCTCTAAACAATTCATTGCATTATGAAATTCCACGTCTTAATTACACACGGAGACATGACCGGGTCTGACAATAAGGAAAACATTCCATTTGCTTCATCATCATTCTCACCATTACAATAATAAAGAACCATCTTCTATATGACTTTCCAATATGCCTCCTCGCGCAAACCAGCCGTAAGAGATCACAAATGTCTTCCCAATCATCATTGTTGTAATGATAAATATCACGTCGATGAGGAATCAGGATAGTCGCGTTAACAGGTGTACGTAACCCCTCGGCACCCCCTCACACACACATCCAATGTCCACCTCGAGAGAAATACAGACTACCCTGTACCTCTCCCGGAATACATTTTGAACTCACACAGTCCGAGTTCAAATCCACTGGATCCAATATTCATGACCCTGACTATTGCTCTACAACTCACACTTGAAATATAGAGCTTGCATTCTCGTA
Organism: Deuterosminthurus bicinctus; assembly: GCA_034698825.1. Taxonomy (NCBI): domain Eukaryota; kingdom Metazoa; phylum Arthropoda; class Collembola; order Symphypleona; family Bourletiellidae; genus Deuterosminthurus; species Deuterosminthurus bicinctus. The sequence continues at coordinate 38,849 of JAQIWI010000133.1, read as the reverse complement.
TATAACCTCCACTGAGAACGTTTTGCCTAGCGATGATGATGTGGAAAAAAACTTATGTCACCACAGCACGAGTCACATTGCCAACATCACTAAACTTACATTTTAAAACAGCTGGCACCGTATATACCTGCCTATCACCCACCAATGCTATACTCATACCAGGGGAAAAATCATTCCTCATGTCTTCCAAAATCCACAGAAATTCCCAAAATCAACGAAACGCCTAGACTGATATCTCGTAAACTAACATACCTATACACACTTTCACCTTGAAATAAGGGCACTGATCCCATTCCTTCCGCATCAATTGGCGTTGCCGAAATCCTGGGAAACCACCGCTAATAAATAATATATATTATAATAATTTATTGCTAATTTAACTCATCGTTCTTACAGCGGTCATATAGTTTAAAAATCACCGCTAAAGACCACTTATGCCTTCTGAAATGAACACATCAAAATGGGAGACACCAGGAGCAAGTGATTTCAATAGTCTCGTTTTTAACAAAAACGCGACTAAAAATTCCTCGTTATGTTCCCACTTATTTATCTGTGCCGTTTATGCACTTGTGCTGGTGAAATTTTCGACCATCTGTTAGCGTGAGGCCTCTTGCAGCAGCCGCAGCCTGAAGCCAATAACTGCAATCTTGGGCTATAATGAGGGAGTCCCATGGTTGTTTACAATCAATACAATAGGCTAAGTGCGCTGAACTATAACGGTGGTCTCAATCACCAGAGGAAGAGAGACGAAGGATCATAATCATATTCAAAACCTGCAAATAGCCATCGTCAAATTATTATTGGGCCTGTTGTAATAACAATAATAAAATAAAGGGACAACAAAATGTAGAGGGATGTACAGAGAAAGAAAAGGAAACAAATGAGAAAAAAGGATCGCAGCAAACAGAAAGTCATACTCTTCTAGAAAAGTTTGAAGGAATATAAAATGGCTTCATGGATAATTTAGTGCCGTCATAAAATCCAAAGGGCTCAAACAAATACAGATTGAAAGAAATTTGTCTACTTATCTCTTTTTTCAAGGCTTCAACTAGCCATGAGGAGTATGTGCTTTCGAGGGAATATAATATATTGACATGTAATGGGATACTTACGACAGCCCGGTGAAAAATTCTAATAATACTCCCAAATCACTTTTCATCAAACTGTGTCAGCCAGGGATATTAAGGACGGCGTTGAAAGGGTCCTAATAATAATAATAACATGGACTGAGGAAGGACTTTTTAATTTAATACACCACCCGTCATAATATTTCCCTTCACCTCAGACACTCTACTGTCGATTTCAACTTGATAAGCCTCCGTCCTCCTCACAGTTGCAGTCAACTGCTCGTTTTTCACACTGATCGTTAAAAATCAGAGAAAGGAATAGACGAGAGGAAAAAGAATAAATGATGAGCATGGATTTAATCTTCACCAGTCTCCATATGCATACGTTTATAGTAATGATAATGATGATAGGTAAAAAAAATAGTGTTCGACAGTGACACTTTATCAACATTATTGATAGCTCTCTCAAACGGTTGTCGTTGTCATCAGCGTCATCATCAGATTACTGAGGATTTTAGGGTGCTATAGCATCTCAAAGGCCTCACTTGTATAACGAGGTACAGTGGTGAGGTGACACAGAGTGAGAGAAGTGAAAGGAGAATGTAGACGAACGAATCTCATCGATATTCACAGGCAGAGGGTAAATATTTCGAGTTATGATTGGAGGCTTTGTTATAGCACCTAGCACCTAGTTAAAGAGGCGTTCCTCTGACCACCCGCATGGTCTCAGGTGTGAAGATGATCAGAGGAGAGTCCGCATATCTCACTCACCTTCCTTGCTCCCTTCCCAACATCATCACCACCGCCTGTGAGAACTCTTTCCCTCTATCTCTCTGTACATATTACTTAGACAATAATAATACGACTTTGCCTATGTACAATACATTGAAATGCTCCAAAAGCCTCGTCGTATCTTTTCCTCTTCTTCATTCCGATACGGATCTCCTCTCCAACAACTCGGCGGCATTCCCTAACTACAAAAGTTCTCACTCTCTCGCTCTATCTATCTTTGTTTGACTTATATATAGTTCCTTATGATGATACTCGCACACCTTATAACTCTTGCCCTCCTTTTACTTGACAATGACCCTTTGAAAGTCCCATTATTCTCTATTCTTCCATACTATATACATTTCTCATTATCATAATCAGAATATATGCGGAAAGAATACCCAAACTCGTGCTGTGCTCTTATTGCGATCCGCCTCCTTACAAACGCAGAGGACTTTGATGACTTAAAGTCTTAAAAGATGCTTAAAAAAATCCACCTAGCTTGTACACATTTAAACAGCTCGAACTTAAAAACTCGAACGATTTAGAGTTAAGCACGAAAACTACTTAAAAAAATCAAATCACTCAAACGGGAACACTTCCAACAGATCACATTAACATTAGAATTCTTCAGGCTCAATAATTGTCAGAGGTCATTGAGTAGATGCATGAAGAGAGTAACAACCCGAGAGAAGAAATAAATAAAGAGTAGCAGGAGGTGTAGGAGCAGCAGTAGTCGTCCTTTGAAAAACAAGTGAAGAAAAAGATGAAGCTTCATAAAAAAAACAAGAATTGGACTCGACAAGGACAGGGACGACTAATAAGACGAAGGAGGTGGATGAGTTTAGAACAAGGTGGAGGAAATATTAAACGTGCAAAGTGTAGAAATGACTGGAGACAGAATATTTGGAAAATGTCGTATTGACAGGAGTCATTAATCAGGTACAAACGGTTATGTATATCTTGTTGACTGGAACTGTTGCTGGCATCATGATGATGCTGATGATGATGACGACGACGATGTGCTCACTCGTATGCTTACTTTCATATAACAAGGATCCATATAGATGTGTCTTCGTGTGTGTGTGTGTCTTGAATACATTTTAGAAACTGAGGTGACTTCTTCGTGTCTTCTTTATTGTCTATAATAAAAATAATCCCACCTCTAAGTCAAGTATCTATAGCCTTTACGGTGCCATAAGAATAAATTATTTATGTACGTATAGAATATCTGCTGTGTGAAACAGTGAGAAATCACGCATAATAAACATATTTAGTACGGAGAATAGAAGGAGAGGAGGGTAAAAAGTAGTAATGTTGGTAAACTGTCGTCACGTGAAAATCTACTGTGTCGTCGTCGGCCCTCATCTCGGCCTTGTGTTCCTATAAGGAGTTGATTCTTCTGGACTGTATTACTTAAACAAACAGACACCGGACATGACCAGTCTTGAGGGATGTTGATGATGAGTCGGTTGTAAGAAAGGGCGTATGTTTTAAAGCAGTTTAAAACTGAGCCAAGCCGAATCATCGGCATCCCATCTCTACCTCCTCCTTTTCTTCATCGTCTTCGTCTTCTGAAAACTTAAAACCATGTTGAGTTGTCGGGAAGAATTATTGATATGACCCATCTGATAAAATTGGCGTTATTTATTATAAGCCGGGGAGTAGTAGTGTTTCCTTTTTTTCTCCACCACTTCAACACAACACACACATATACACACTCTGGCTCATCGTATCATAATCTTGGTCCAAAAAGCTGATGCTGTCTTCACAACTTATAGAGACAGGGTCCGTCTTCTTCTTGTCACCACCATACAGTCGGCCAAGCCACCAGCCTCATCATCATTACTAAAAACATACACAAGAACGACGACGACTATGTCCACAACCGGGGCCATTTCATGTGGAAAACTTGATGAAAAACTCTCGAGTATTAATGTCCTTCCCCTCCTTTTCTTTTTTTGTCCACCTAAAAGCAAACAAAACAACTCACACATTCGGTCATATTTAACTGTTATATGACTCCTATTTATTTATCCCCTTGCTCACAACAATGACCACACTGGTCCACCAAATACATCCTTTCACAGAAAGTCCACAGCAATAACCGAAAACACAGATCCCAATGAACAATCATCCAAGACCAAGTCCAACGATAATGATTTAAAAACCACCACACTATTCAATTACTGTGACGCTTGTAGTGAAGTTTAGGCGAGTCACTTTTGGATACAAATAGCCCGAATTTCTGGTCCTTACGAAGGGATAACAATGCACTATTTGCATTACTTTACAATTACAATGGGAAATGGCACCCCAAATTCCCACCTGATCACGCCAAAATCAGTCTGGAGAACCAAAGAATTTCCATAAAATCCTCTGAATTGTGGCCAAGTAAACAAGGTCAAAGGGCGAGAATGACCAGTGCATGGCCATCTTGTCATCATTGTCGCCATCATCACGTCGTAAGCCTATGGACAGCAAGTTGAAAATCATGCTCATAATAATCATTTTTGATGCTGAGGCATATTTGGACTGGGCTGAATGTAGTGAGAAGACATTATTTTCTCCATCAAAGGACTCATCCATCCACACCGTCTCGGACAATTATACCTGTAAATGCAACCATACATTAGGTCCTAGCTCTTATTTAATGTCAACTGCCACAATTTACTACAGCTCTATGGCAACAGCCTAAGGTACATGGTGTAGAAAAAGACGGAGAGAGAGATACACTGAGGAATTCTAATAGTATAAATGTTTGCTCTTCAACAACACATCCTCTCCTTCAAATTCCCTCATTTTCCCCGTACTTACGAGGTCGTTGGGATGTGGTCGTCGTCTGCAGCTCAGAGAAATCAAGATGATTGTCTCCATAATAATGTTGATAATATGTAAAGTATATGGGTCCTCTTCTAACATCCTCTCTAATGCCTTGAAGAATAATCATGAGATACACACCTCAGCCATTACCCAAACGAAATAAATAGCTCCTTTTTCCAACTCTCTCTCTCCCTCACTCAGCATTACCTCACGTACACAAACATACGAACTACAGGCTGGAGAATGTGGGCTCATAATGAAACGTAATGATATGCCGCATTTTTCATAGCGAACTAAACCACAGCCGTATGTGTGCAAGCACATTGTAAGAAGCACTCGGTCATGGCACAATTAAATATTCCTCCATTTATGTGACTAGCTCATTATTTTATATTCTTATTAGGCAAGTAGTGTGGGGAATTCTATGGGCATTTCCCTTATGTATGTGTATTTTGAGCTGAAGAGCTCAGGCCGATTTGATGGGTTAAAGTGGTAGGACGACGAGTGTGCGCTCATACTCTCACACAGTAACTAATGCGTTATCGCGACATTTGTCAACTTACAGAGCGACACAATATAATACTCCCGCCCAAGGTATAAAGAATAAATCAAGTTGACTCAATCCGTCTCATCAATGCATTAATGTGTTGCATAAATCACTCCTTCTCTCTCTCGACTTCGTCTCGCCCTCATCTCTCAACTTATACGAATATACCACTGTAACCTTTAACTGTGACTTCAATTGTACGGGCGTATGGAAGGAGAGAGAGAGAGAGAGACACATTCCAACCAATCATTTCAGTCTCCATTCTCCGTCGTCTCTCCTTTCCAGTAGTTCGTTCATAATAAATTCTATCCCATATAAATATATATATTATTGTCAATAGAAAGAAAATCTAATAGGCTCCTACCAAATGACATACCGCATCATCGCCATCATCATCGAACATTTAGTACTCACATCTTTCTCTCTCGCTCCCTTCATAATATAATAATAGCTTAACTGCCAACACACTCAATCACGCCTTGCTCCTTTGTGAATGCACTTAATCCTCCTCACAACTCTTGAGATCTCTATAACTGCCACACATTGCTCCACTTTTCCCTTACTCTCATCCATCTGTCGTTGTAATAAATGGCACAGCGGCTAAATCAGTCCCTCTAATAATCACACAGACTCTATCAAAACTCACACAATGGCCACATATTTCATTTTTCTCCACCCTTGACATTGAAATTTATGAGTGTCTTAGTGCTCTCCCGTCCCTTTTCACGCGCATATCGGGGCATCCATGTCAATGTATACTAATTTCAATCAGTTGGCAAGTTTTATAATCTTATACATTTATTTGTAATAATGAGCATCCGCTTGACATGTGTATGCACGCGCATTTATTGTTGACATGAGTACAGCCGTGTTTGTAATATGCGTGTGCTTGTAATAAGCTTGTGCTTGAAGTTAGTACATATGCTCGTATGCTACCACATGTAGCGAAAGGGTAACTGAATCCGGAAGGATTACATGACACAGTGGGAGCAGGAACAGTGTACAATGATGACTAAATAGAAAGGCTGCTCGGGCATGAGGGTAACTCAATAAACATGTAAATGATGTATCAATCAGTATCAGTCCGACCTAAGTTGACTTAATTACCCTCCTAATTAACCAACTAATTGGATAGAATTGCTAAGTTTGAGCCATCGAGTCATTTACGTGTATACATGGGATGGAGGAAGACAGGGCGGATGGAGGGAAAGATATAATGGAATATTAGTGCACAAGCTTCTCAGCTGTCTTACAGATCAACCCTTTGGATCAACGTCAAAACCCCCCACGGGGGGAGGAATTGACAGGTTTATCCCTCGGGTTTTCATCTCTCTCTCTCCTGAATCTCACTGTGCATAATAATAGCAAAAGATCTTTAAGATTTGTCAGTTTCTCTCCCGCTTTACTTTCTGTGCTACATCACATACAAGATCCCTTTCAATAAAGCAAACTTTATTTCCTTAGATTCCCCCTTGTAGTTGTATCCACCAATGCTCCTTGTCTCAAAAGAGTAGAGAAAAAAGAGTAAGCTTTTGCAATCAATTCCCCTGTCGGCTAAATACAAATATCTACCATGATTTCCTACCATTTTCCCCGAGTTTCCTCCTCTTCTAACGTCACACATTATTGCCATAAGCAAAGTTGTTTTATCCTCAACATTGTGGAGGCATTGTTGCAGGGGAATTGTTCCGGCTATTTTCTTGTTGGGAAAAAGACTATTAACACGTAGGAGTTTGTTAGAGTTGAGGTTCATTGTCAGGCTAATTCTGATGACGGAGAAAAAAAGAGGGCTCGATAAAATACAATGAGACTCAAATGATCCCCATTGTCTTCCACATAGATCGCCTGGGTCTCACATGTGCATGATGCTGAGGGCATCTAGGCTTAATAATATGAGCGATTTGCTAATGTAATTTAGCCAGAGAGCTCCGCTCACATCATCCCAGTAACTTGACCAATAATAGCTGGCCATAATGTATGCTTATACATAGGGGAGCCGAATTAATTGCATTAGCCTTGAAGGATAATTCGCTTCTCAATCTGCTCCACACACACACATGCACGCTACACATTCGCACAATGAAGGGCACAGCTTGTGTATTATGATGGAAAAAGTCTGAGCTTTTACCACAAGAACAGTCCAATTGTTTATTCATTGGATCAGGAGGATCCATTGTTTGCAGAAAGATCATGATACGAGTGAAGAGTTTGTCTTTCTCTAATGCAATAATGATATGAAAATGCATGTAAGGTGTAATTGTGACTTCTCATGTAGGCGAGAAGATTGTAGGAATGATGGCGATGAGAATGGTTGGAATTAAATTCATTGGTTTCCCCCTTTGTTCAATCTTCTCTCCTCCTGCACATTCGTTCAGGTCGTCATTATTATTATTGCCAACAGACTCTCTTCTTCCCATTACAGATGACTTTTCTTCTTGTTGGGAGGAACAATACTGAGATGACATCCGAGACGAAATGTGAGGAATCACGAGAAGACTCTGTTGTTTTGTTATTGTGGAAAAAGACTCGTTTATTGTTTTATATTCATCATGCGCGAGATGTGTGAATGATGTGAGGCTGCTCTTATTCTTCCACACAACATGGATTGCATATAATAAGAGACGATTCACTGCTCTCTTTTTAATACGCTAGTTAAACCGGTACAGTAGTACGGATGATGATGATGTGTGAGCATATAATGGAGCCCTTTTTCTCCACAGACAAACACACACACACACATACATCATGATCCTCATACGACAACGATGAAGACTATCGTTGGGAAAAAATTGAGAAAATCAAGGGAGCACATCGTGACTCAACAAAAGTATGACGCTTCTTCGTCTTCCCTTACCTTGGGAAACAGTCGGAATTTTTCCTTAATTTCAATGTGTATTAAAAAAAGAAAAGAAAGCACGAGGGAAGTTATATGGAGAGGGGACCCAATAATAATAAAGTAGACCATAAGAGACGCTCCGTTTCCATTCTTTTTTTTTTCGTCTTCCTTTTTCACAACTTTATGTATTCCATCAAAGTGACGCTGTTTTCATCATAGCTCAAGCTCTGCGTGTGTACATAATAAACCCCCCTCCCACCCCTTGAACTTTATACGATTGCAAAGTGTTTGTGAATAAACTTCTAACTCACGATCACCATTCCATATAAATATCCCCGTGTTTTTGTATAATCAAACTGTGTGAAGAGTAAAGAAGCCCGTTCATACAGACGTACGCAAGGATAGACGATGTTCGTATATATAGTTTCAGTAATGCAACAGCTTGCTCATGGAAGCGAGAAAATTCATTAGTTGGCTTTTAAGACACAGTGGAAAAATTTAGTGAGAATACACCGCATGAATTCAGACCATATGTTGTTGTTGGATAAAATTTTTACGCATTCATAAGTCTCGGCTTCTTGGCTTTTGTACACACACACAGAGTTGAAAACTATACGGAGTCATTGTGCAATCTGTTTCAATCACTCTAATGGAAATGGAGGAAGTATGGGTGAGAGAGAGAAGTAAAGTTACACCTGCACCAGCCACTCAACTTCAAAGTCATTTATTATGTGTTTATAAAATTCATAAAAACCCCTTTCTAATCTTCACACACACGACCCGAGCCATGATTAACGCGTTGGAGTTAAGTGCTGAGAAAATTCCCCATATGTATGACCCATGTTTAATTTACATATCCATATGGGATACTGATGATGCTGTTGCTGGGAAGACAGACGGGAGGCTTTTTGAACTGGCGATGGATCTTGCTGTTGTTATGCCTTGAAAGCGTGACAAATGGACGAGCTTCCGTGGAAGAAGGGCCTCATTTCAGGCATATTAGCTTCTGTTTATCATTTTGAAAACAACACTGCCGTTGGAATGGATGTGACGGGTATTTTTCACAATTGTGATCTGTGGAAGGGTACACGCGATTGTCGTTTTGAATCCATCCTCCTCATGTGAGAAAACTTATAAGGAGACTTGAAAAGGACAGGAGACATGTATGATGAGTATAGTATCAGGGTAACTTTGGAACTGGATGGTGACTTGACTGGATGGTACTATGAAAGTGCTCTGAGCTCTGAGGAGACTTATGCCTCGAGAAAAACGAGATAGAAGAGGATGAAAAATATTCGGCGGATTTATGTGCATCCATTGACGTGGCCTGTTGGGACGGAGCTATCATAAAATAAACGTGAAAGTCTCAATGGTTTTCTCCATGTTACGACACTATTGTGTACTTCATCCTGACCCGGAAAATAAAGTGTCCACAGCGTCCGAATTTATACCATTGGAGACAGCTCTCTTGGGACAGGACAGGGAGAGTTTTTTGGCTCTCTTCTCACAGCTTTTTTTGACGACGGCGATCTATTGCCTAGCTTTCGCTCTGCAGTCATGATGGCATTCCCTCCTGCACATTGCTCCACGAACATGCCCGTGTTATATGTTGACAACATGAACAACACGATATGGACTTAATAATATAAAGTCACTCCTGGGTTCCCTCATGTCTATATATCTCAGCCCTCACACTTGCTCTTCTGTCATCTGTTTGGTAAAAGAGCGGACTGGATTTTTTTCATCTCTTTCCTAAAAATACATATACATATATACGTACAGCATTGTTGTTATAATCCAATTTCCATCAATCATCATATTAAAACCATAATCATTCCTCACTCTCTCAGTTAAGTCCTCCCTTCGTATCTCACTCACTCCTCGACCTTATGTCATGAGGGCAGGATGATGATGTCAATGATATTCCGCTCCTGCTCTGCCAAATCGGATCTCATGCTCAAATCTCCAGTTCAAACATCTCCCCATGCCCCACACAGATCTCCAGGAAATGCTTGCTGTTGTTGTAAAAATAATAATTGTAAATAGAAGCAATGTTATTATAAGAGGGTGGGAGGGCGCCTAAATCATCCGAAAATGTACATACACACGCACAAACCAAAGGACAGACATTACTGGTAACATTACGTACTCATACCGCTACGGTCACATAAAATTCACAAGCATGTGTTGACCTCGCTCCCGTTCCCACTGTGGGGACGATATGCTGGCTTGTTCGAGAGGATGATAAAGAGAGGCGTAGATGACGGAAACCGGAAGAGCGGAAACTCAGTCGACTGCCGGGCTAAACGGAGAGGAAGAACATTAGCGTAGATATGTGCACACATTCATTCATTCTTCAGTCCCTTGATTCATTCAACTTTTTCCCTTTATTATTGCCCCAAACAAATGTTGTAATACTCTCGTACATAATACTCGAAGGAGGCAAGTCAGCATGGAGCCTTTAAAAGGGTCTTCAGCTCAGCAGCAGCTCACAGCGGTGGGGGTTATACTTTTGACATCTATTTGCTTATGTTGCTGACAATCATCATTGCATGCCGTCCTGCGTGTACATGACAAAAAGTTGAATACATACAAACTTCTTCTTGTGAAAACTTTGGATAGCAACAGCCTTCTTCAGTCTCAATCTTCAGTTTTATTATACATTCTTCTTCTTCTGCCTTTTCTTTTTCTCTTCGTGTGTTCTCTTCCTTATTCTTTCCGTCATCCACTTCAAGTGTCACCCCCCGCTTCGTCCAAGCAAAAGTATAGAATCTGCAAGAAAACCATAGGATGCAATATTTAACATAATGCTTTTCCGTGAACAATTTAAACTAATCATGACAGCCTCCTGTCATCCTCATAACGTAACCTTATGCTACAGAGACAAATGACAGGGTAATATTATTCCTATCCCATTCAAGAATTACACATTCAAATAGCCCTCATGTATGCATCAACTTGTAAGCACATACATGAAGGCAATATTATACGTCCCATCGTCCCATGAATACTATTTCCCCGTCACAAACCCCACTCAATAAATCAATAGCGAAATAGAAATATTCATTTTCACACAATATATATTGCTTTGCATAGCAGAGCAGAGTTATTTATGTTGACGTTTTTATTCCCACTCCCACTGCCTCTCAAACTTATCCTTTCAACCATTCCATCTTTCACAATCAAATTTTTCCTACTTACAACAACTTGCCCATTCTTACGCACTCAGGCCAGCCCCAAACTTTGACATTTTTACACACTGGATCTGTCACTCGGAGTACAATTTATCCCTCAGCCTTTCCCGGACCGATCTGGCTATATTCCTCCAAGTAAAACTTTCGCATGCTAACGCAAGCACAGACAGACATACACAAATTATCCACGTAACTTTATATTCATATAATAACAAGAAGAGAGGCAAGGTCGACTATCTCCATTGCTCCCGTGGTCAGACAAGTCCAACTGCCCGACATTCATGGACTAATAATTGCCTTGAAAGCTTAATCATCACCATACTTGTACCCACCTCCTGTTCATGTCTCTTTCAATGTCGATGACAATGTCTGTGAAAGTGTCTTCAGCAAAAATATCTCTATTCGCACTGAATTTTTATTACAACTAAATACATATCCAATTAATGTCTATCGAAAATCCTGCGTAGCACGTCCCATGACTCCGGCCTCGGCTCTCGAGTGAAGGAATGATAATACATCATAAATTCCAATCATCACTTCCCTTTGATGCTCAAGGACAAATAAATGTGAAAGACAAGAAGACTACCAAGTGGAGTTGATTATGAGCGGAAAAGGAATTGATCAATTCCTTGTTTGTTTGACTCATTTAATTGCAAACATTTGAATCTGACGACGACGAAAGAAACAAGTGGAAAAGAAAACAGAAAAGTGTATAATAAGACAGAAGCCAAAGAAAAGTCAAAGAAGATTTTTACATTCTTTTTTTTCCTTCTTATTATGAAAGTGCTTGGATAGATCGCCTCATAGTCGTTCCACATCCTTCTCTCCCGTCGTCTTTTCCTCATTTGCATACCTTCGGCACACTAAACATGTTCGGAAATTTATCTAGAGAAGAAAAGAGAGAGAGAGAGAGTAAAACGGTTTGGAAAAAGAATAAGTTTCCTATAGTGTTTATATATGTAGAGAGAAGTGAAAAGCTATTATTTTCCCTCTGAATCTATATGGATGGAGGAGACTGAAGATGAGGAGGATGTATGGAGGAGGAGGACGACGACGACGAAGATTTTCCTGTATAAAATGTGTGTGCTCAGTGGAGGTCTTTCTCTACTGGAAGATAATATGGATTGAGGGCTGGAGAGAAGAGAGACAAATGCAAATGAGGACGCGCACAGGAACAGCAAATGAGAACACATTAGGATTGATGAATAGACAGCGAGGAAGATTTCCAATCATTTCCACTCCTCCTGTCGTCTTTCTCTCTCTCCAAATTCTCTGCCTCTCATTCCCCAACTACGTCTGTCTTCAAAACCAAACCATACAGCTTGCCGACATATTTACCAATTTCACGTCCGGAGACATCTAAAAGAACAGCGGCCATATGCCAAATTGAATTTTCCGAATGCTCTTACACCACAGAGCAAATTTACTCCTTGTCTCATCCCTCATGTTTTCCTTCCAATTGTTCTACTACCTGCGAATCAAATCACGCATTTTTATTCCTCTAGTCCTTCCACAGATTAGTCAATGTGTCTGCATCCTAACAAACAAATTTTTCATCTCCGCAAGATTTAAATATGGAAAATAAAATACTTTTCTAGCCTTCAACAAGGATTTTTGGATAGCCCGAAGATTATTGGGCTAGAAAACAAAGATTTTTGTGTTCAACGGATGAGCTTTCACCTTCCAGAAATTCGTCGCACCTATAAAACGATCTGTTCCCTCATTTAATAATAATTGCACGCAATTCAGCCAACAGCAGGGACTCCTTTTGATTTTTCTTTTAGAACCAAATGACTTGTAGAGTAAGGAAGAGGGAATAAATTGGAAGGGAAAGATTATTGATGCTGGCGGGTGCCTCCGTTCGTTGCTATTCTCACAAGTGAGTGAGTGGCTTGAGCATGTGACAGTTTAGATTTGTCAGTCTACCATGCAGTCGTACGTCTCCTGTGAAGAAGTAGAAGCAGAAAGGACGTAGGTGTGGTAGTATGTCTGTGTGTGCTGTAGAATACTTCTACAGATGAGTTAAATACTTGAATGTTTTTCCCCTCAATCTATAGTGTACACATAGGGCGAAGTTAACGAAGGAAGGACCTTTGTATACACACACACACGGAGAGAGCGATGGAGAAGAAGAAGAAGATGGAGGAGAAAAGGACAGTTATGCTTCCCGCAATGTTTTCCCTCAGCAGTAGTTGTTGTTGTAGTCGTGTAGCTGTATGGCAACAGTAGTGTACATTATTGGATGCGAATCGAACGTGAAAACTCGTGTCTAGCTGCCGGAGAGAGAATGGGAGAAAGAGTAGAGCATAGAAGAGAATGAGTGAGATAAAACTTTGGGAATGGATAGAAAATATATAGGAATTGGTTGTGAGCGGACGCCATCATCATATACGAGTGGCAGGAAGCAGGAGGATTCGCCACTAGTATTGATTCTCGACACATACAAACACTGCGTATGTGTCTGCGAGGTAGAACACAATTCTCTGATTACAATCTCTCGCTGAGCAAATTACAACTTTGAGCTCCTCCTAACTCTCAAAATAATCGTACATATAGATCCAGCAGCACGAGTTTCTTCGGCCTTGTTCTTCGTCGTCGTCTCCTCTTCGTCGTCTTGGTTTTCTCCACACATTTTATCATGCTGTTCATTCCGGGTTTTTCCGCTAGCTTGTCTTTAGTATGACCATTGTATAACTAACTTGTTGTGCAACGTTCATCTAGCTCAGACCATTCCCTCGGCAAGCAATACTATTTGATCTGTAATGAAATAAATACAGCAGACCAGATGAGCCCGGAAAAGCCACGATAATTAAATGATACAGAAGAAAAGGAGCAAGAAAGAGAGAGAGAGAGAGGAAGAAATGAGGAATGAGAAGTGCGAGAACTCAAGGTTTATTTCAACCTGGTGCAAGGAAATAACCGACATATTTACACAAACATATACACACAAACGAACGACCAGATCATCTAGCGGGCAAGGGGTTATGAAAGGGCATCGTGTGAACAAGAGCAAAAGAACCCTTCAGGCTGCCTCATTTTATGTACACAATGAAAGGAGAGGTCGTGGACTGTGCAAACAATCCTGGGCTGGTGACATTTTTCCCTATCCGCTACGCTTATCAAAATGAAACTCTTCTTTACTCCTTTGGTCTCTGTGAATAAAATGAATTCTTGTCAATCACATGGCAATCCAATCATCAAGTGGATATCCCCATTAAAATTACAACAATCCATCCGTCGTCCTCCGTCCATTCATTCCATCTCACTCAACTTTTTCCATTCTCTCCGGCTTGGCTCTCCTTCAAAAGATAGATAACAATACGGGAACCCTTAAGCCGCCTCATCTTCTCTTCTTCACTATCTCATTTCATTTATTACTTGACACATGTATATCTCCCTCTTGATATTAACAAGAGATTTTAACTTGTAACATATTCACATTCACAACAGTCAACCCCTTGAATACGCTCAACCCTCTTTTCCTCACAACGTCACCACTTGAACCCTCTGCTTTAATCATCATGTGGCAATAATATTGAGCATGATTTTCTCCACTCACACACATACTACACACTCCATCCTGTTTTCTTTTCACACTCATCTCCATTAATTATTCACTATGACGGGGTAAACGTAGACCAAGGACCCATGAAAGCTTAACATGGTTGTGCAATATAATATGACGGAGAAAAGGCAAGAGAGAGAGAGAGAGATTTTCCCTCTTTACAACCAGGAGCAGTTGCAGCAGCCGTCCTGCTCCATATTTCAAGCCACAGAGACCAAGTTGACGAGGTAAGTCAGGAGTATAGAAGAGGAGGTGATAGATGTATATCTATGCGCAGTAGTGGCCGGGAAAAAAATAAATGAATAACTTTTCAGGGCGTGACAAATGAGTTACACAGATTCCCACTTCGGCCCGGCTGGAAGGGGACAAAGGGTCGCGACTGTGAGATTGATAGTTGTCATTTGTCTTCTCACATTCACTCTCATTCGTTCCTTCATATTACTCGAGTATATTAGAGATATTTTATTGAACATTTTTCTAAGTCATTATTTCAAAGCCGATAATGCGACTCATCATTATAATTAGCCTGCCCATAGTTAATCTTCTGGCTCGTAGTGATCAAATCTATTGTGTATCTCATACAGGCCCTACGTATATTTTATTTAGGCTTACTTCATTTAGGCATCAAATATGGCTTACGCCTCCGTTTATTCTGTACATACGCCCATGAAGCATTAACTATATAAAATGCATATGCGAAATTGGTTCATTAGAACATTTTTGAGCATTGCATGTAGCATTCATAAGTCGACAAAGAATGGCATGCGATATCGCAGTGAATAATGATGCACTTGATCTGCTGATGATGTGGCTTGAGATGAAAATGTGACGGTTGATTTCAACCCCGCCTGCAGCAGTTAAAGGGAAGAGGCTTTAACAGTTTACATTCTGTTCAAATTAATTCGATGTGACTAGGGTGATTAAAGTTCACCCCATCAAAGCCATAATTATATTGACGACGGCAACGACACGAGATGTTGGAATAGATGCCCACACCTTTGCTCATATAGCTGTCTTTATTCATTGAAAAAAATCCTACCGAAAACATGAACATTACACAGACCACCCTCTCATGTAAATTCCCTCTGTACGTTATTATTGCTCCGCCTGTCAGTCAAGAAGCATGCATGGGCAAAAGGGATATGAAAAAAGTAAATGATCATTTATTTGCTACAGCGGATAGTTTACGAGTCGCTCGGCCTCGACATGCAGAAGAAGATCCAGTTGAAAAAAGGAAACAATTTACTACATTTTTCTCAAGTCTCTCTCTCTCTCAGGATCCTGTTGATAATAATTAATAACAATTTGTATTCAGCCCTTGTCTTTGATGCAGACGTGAATGGAGCAATTTAGCAAAAAGCCATTGCTTTCCACGACCATTAGTACTCTGTTTTTTTCCTTCTCAAGTCCAATGCTTATTATGTACCCTGCTCGTGTATAAAACTCCTTCGAGCATCATATAAGGGAGAGTTTGTGAGTGTATTTGATGAGCGAGCAGAAGGGAAGAAGACGAGGAAGAGAAAGAGAAGACAACAACAACAACAGCGAGATCGTCTTCTTCGTATGCTCGTCCATTCCACAAAACTAACTACCCTTTGCCTATAGACTTTATAGCTTTCTCAAGGTAATAATACAAATTGTATATAACGGACGCTCCTGCTCTTCTGCGGACTGACTGTGAATTTGTGATGTGATCGGCCGAGTGTGATGTGCTACAACTCTTTACACTATTAGTCTCATGTATATATATATACATAAGGTATATGTATACGAATGTACAGGCAAAGCCATTAGATAGCCCGACTCCTTGCTGCCGTACGCCAAACCAGACTCATCCACTGTCTTGGATTATTAGCACTGCAGATTAGCATCAGCATATAAAATGAATCCATTAACCAGCCCACACATATTCATGCCTTAGCAATAATGAGTACGTGCAGCATTCATAAATGTAAAGTCAGTGGAATTCTAAAAGTGAGCGCCCAAGTATCAGTACTTAAAGGCACAAGGAGCAAGTATAATTCTCAAGTCAATACAGGAAAGTAATAAGCAAAAAAAACAATAAAATAAAAGCGTCAGAGTGATACAGTACTTATGAAAATGTGCTAAAATATTATACCATAAGAGCAAAGGTGATATCATCCTGATCTTCACCAAGCATGCCTTATGGGGAATATGCCACATCCTCTTCCATACGCCTATCATGCTCAGGCGCAGAAGGACACGCAGAGAATATAATAATATTTCTCAAGCCTCTCCCCCTTTCATAATGTACTTTTTCAACTACATCGCGGCCCCTTTATCAAAATTAAAATGCTTTTCACACTTCAATAATCTTCATTCTAAATTGCTCCACTGTGGTGCGAAACCACAGACCTTTAATACGAAGGATAAATCTTTCACTCCATCTATCTATATGGCAAGACAGAGAGTGAGAGGCAAAGTAGTGTGTGGAACGTATTAAAGCCAGGAAAATTCTCATTACCCAAAGTCGGATAATATTTCAGGAAGAACCGTGAAAGAGAGAGAGAGAGAGAGAAGAAAGGAGGAGGCAGAGCATATAGCTCCGAGGTGGGTGGGTGGGTAGTGGTGGTGTGGTCCCGGTATAAATTAACAAGCCTATAATAATATATTCAGGAAGGGTTCAAGCGGTGAAAGCTTAGATGATAATAGTCCAGACAGAAGGTATAAAATATTCAGCGCCGCTGCTAGAATAGTAACAGCTTTAAAACTATAGCCTCTCCTCTCACACACACACACACTCTCTGTGTACATTTAGAAAAGCTGGCGGCAATAGTTAACATTTTATATTGCATCTCTCGCCTCTCTCAACTCTTCCCTCTTATTACAGAGATACACACGGTTTGTGTGCGTGTGCTACTATTTGCCTTCACTGTCCAAGTCAGTCCTCATATTATAGCGTGCAGCCGTGTAGTGCCTAGCAAATTAATGCACACGGCTAAACATTACCCAGACTATTCCAATTTGATCATATATTTCACCTACACCACCGCCACACTTCCATTTCCCCTATACAGTCCATCCTGGTATGCTTTTCATGTGCACGAAGAGCGAGAGACAGGAAGGCAAATCGGTCTATTTCACAAGCTTTATACACAGTGAGAGAACTAAGCACCCCTGTTATGCAAAGTATTCATGAAGTGAGGGTAATTTGGGAGAGGATTAGGAAATTTCAGCCCTTGCGAAAATATTCAGCTCTGATAACATCACCATCCTCATAGAACGCAGCTCCTATCAATAACACTACACAGATCTAAATGCACACAACCAGTAGTCCTTATCAATGCTACACTTGAGATGAAAGCAACCATTATCTCTCCGGCTCTCTCCTTCCTACAGCAGAGTAATATAGTAGACAATGAATTTTTACTATTCTCTCTTCCAAAATCCTGCCTAAATGCATCCAGAAAATAATGCATTATTATACGCTAAATTCTCTACATTTGATAACGATCTCACAACCCCGGCCGAACTACAAATGATCCGCTTTAAAGCCCTTATTACCACAAAATTATAATACATTCAAACCAGGCTCCATTTCAAATAAAACAGTTCCATATCACATTCAAATATCACACGCCTACCATTTAAGACTCCATATTACATTCAAATAACATTCCATATAATCAAGCGCAAATATCAAGCTAGCCATTTAGCTGCTGCATAATAATCATAATCCCCACACACATATATTACGCCTGCAAACATGCACACACACACAAATGTCATCCTCTCTGCTAAGTCCGCGGAAAATGCAGAGTATTATTGGTGTAATTTATTGAACATGCTTAGCCAAGTTAGGCATAATGTCGGCCAGATTAACTCAAGGGGGAATGACACTCCGTGTGGGTCCCTCCATCCACATCTCCACTTGTTCCACAGCTGAAGGGACCTAAGGAACAGAGAAGGATTTCCCACGTTAAACGAATCAAGCATGCTTTGTTTACTAGCCATTAATATTAAGTAGGAGTAGTAGACTGTGTGAAGGAGTTAAAGGACGATGCAAAACCTTCAGCCAAAAGAAGAGAAACAAAGCGTGTAGAGAAAGAATCCACGCAAACAAACAAGGAAAAAACGAGGGGAAAGAAGAAAGGAAACTGTTAGACTGACTACCTCACTCAGTGAGAGAGAGAGAGAGATTCAAGTTAAAAAGGAACCGGAACGTTTACTTGGATCAAGCAAAAGCGACAGGTTGACTCTCAGCATAACCACACATCCTTACGTACACACACAGACAGTTCTTTACACACATGCAGACTCAATGCAAATAGGGAGGGTTAAATCCTATAAATGTGGAACTTTTTGGATAAATCGAATCAGCTCAATTATTACAAGGGAGACAATACATCTATCAAGCTGTGGAGGCGGCGGTGTCGTGAAAAAAACAGACGGAACCTATCAGGCTCCCAAATGTCCCAAAACCCATAAAACCCATTAGAATAAAAAATCACACATCTACAACAGATAGTCATCAATAAAGGGACTGTGAGATGAGAGGAATCTACAATGAAAGACACACACAAAGCTACATTCTCACATGCACGCCAAGTTACAATCAACTATACACATGTACAAACCAGTAAGAGCCAAACATCCATAAGCTACTCCTATATTCTGCCCTGTGAGCGCTTCAAATGGTCTTCAATTCCTAAATTTTTGCCCATTTTCACACGGACACGGTACTCATTCCGTTATACACAGCCACGACATGCTCATGTCCATGAATTTTGAAACTACTCCCAAAATCCTCCTCATGTTCCTGTACAGGAAAGAGTCAACAGAACTAATTCCAGAGATAGATAGTGTGCCATTTTACAGGAGCGTGTGTGCCTATCTGAACATGTGTATGTGTGTAAAGCTGTCGTGACAGAGGCGAGTGGTAGAACTACGATGGCCTGTTTGTCTTACAAATGCCATGTATCGAGCAATAATAGGTACACTGAAAGGCAGGCAGGAGAAGTGGTATTAGCAGGAGCATGGGCCACCAGTACGAGTAAAGCCCCAGTGTGTGTGTGTGTGTGTCTCTGCATCCACTAAACTAGAGCAAAAACGAACATAGAACTGTTCACACAGATACACACAAGGATAGTAGTGAAATGAAATAAACCTAAAATGCATGTTTAATGTCTACATGGCTGACTACATGGAAATAAAGCCAAATGTGTACAGAGAGAGAGAGAGAGAGAGAGAGAGAGAGAAGCTTTGCATACACACCGTCACATCTAACCGGATAAAGAGAGAGAGAGAGAGAGTGAGACAGAGTTGGCGTGGAGAAATAGGGAGCTGTGGCACATTTATTCCAATTCATACAAGTATACATCAAAGTTAATAGTGGGATTCAAAGCATGAAATGGGCAAATTAAATGAACATATTCAAAAGGTTCCTATGGCATCCTATGGAAATGGTGGAAATAATATCCATCTTCACAAACTCTTCATCCTCACCGCGTGTCCTCGTATATGTCCTCGTCTACACCTCAGTCAGCTGTGTACCTTTCCTTCTACTAGAACGCTCACACACACCGTCTCCCACATATTCTCAACGTCTATTTTACAACTCCCATTTAACTTTTATTCATATTATGTACTCACGCAAAGTTGGTTCGAAATTCTAATTCCACCCATTATACATCCATGCAGACGTAACACACCGTTTCCTCACAAATTCTCCTCTCCTTGTCTCTCACTATCTCGCTACAATTTTATTGCTCATATGCCGACAGTGAGACAGACGCAGTCATGCTGTACAGCACGTTACGCATAACAGCCCTGTCCTTTTATGTCTCTGCGTAAGTATGAGCTGTGAGTGAGTCCGTGTATGTGTGTGTGTGTGTGTGACTGTGCGTCGTTGTATAATCCAGAGTCAATCCTGGCATGTCCAGCCAAAGCGTGCAAAAGAGGAAAGGCATCGTATTATAACCTATATATACATACAAAACATTTCTAGAGCTAGAGCAGTGAGAGCGAGAGAGAGATTTCATATCGGACACGACGAGGTGGACCAACAGAGCAAGAGAGAAAATATCACGGAGAGGGCTAGGAAGGAGGAAAAAGCAAGAGGGAATATTTGGGCTTGTTTTGGCTGCTAGCCTTCCTGGTATCCTCTCAAAACTCCCTGCTCATGCGTCTTTATAGGACCTATATTATTGATTGACCGCTGGTCATTTTGCGCCAAATATTGTCGGTCCTAGCGGCTCGTCTCCTCTCCATCTCTCTCTCTCTCTCTCTCTCTCGTTCTCCAGCACGTAGTATCGCATACCGCTTCAGGTCCTTCTCCTCCATTTGAACTCTTCCTCCTTTCTCTCTCTCTAGCTCGTTTTCTCTCTTTTGCTCTCTATGTTCTCTGTGGATCATAAATAAGCGTCCAACGGATGACTAGTCATACGGACAACACTACTAGCACCACGGCTGCTAGATATATTTTAATGAGAACATACAGACATACCCTTGGATATAAGCCCGAGAAATATAGAGGCAGTCATGTGAATCGTCTGATGTCCGAGAGAAGCACACACACTCAGTAGTAATATCGGATGTGATGGGATGTGTGGACTCATGCTAGACGTTCTTGTTTGCTCACTTCTTGATAGTCGGGATAGTTTATGGGGAAAAGGACTATGCTCTAGGGTGAGTAGAGAAAGCAGCAGTAGAAAACACACACACACACACATGGATATAAGCTGGCAACAAGATCGATCCCATGGTCAAATGTTAACGCTGGTGGTGGTCCTTGCTTTTCGTCCTTATACTCCCCTGCTCGTCCTCTCATCCTCCTGAAAATATAGAGAAGATACACAAGGAAATATCAGAATGCTCTATGAGAACTTACACACTTCCTCTCCTTCACCCTGGCTCTCTCATACTTACTCACCACCAACCACCCTCCCTCCTCCCGAGAATTGATTGATGAATCACAATTATGAAATGATTCTGTTGACACTTGATCATAAACAAATAATCGCACGGATTAAACGAGGGGAAGAAGCAGAGATGTAGTTACATGGTTCCTCCTCCAACAGGATCAGATAACCACTTTGTCAGGGGAACTTTTTTCCGGACATATCTACAGTGGGCATTTTAGCTTATCCTCTCTCGGTCCGATTCTATGGATACGCATTTAACAACATCTAGATAGAGTTTAAATGTGTTTGCTTATGGAATCTAGCGCCTGTGAGCTAAGTCTGGCTTGGCCAGTGGTATTATTTTAGCCGACAGTTCTTAGGATTTGGAAGGGCGAAATGGCTGGGAGGAATATATAGATTGCGTACATGAAAAACAACACTCTACTCCAGTTGCATCCTTGCCTGCCAACCGTCCCGCTCCGGGGATTAACAAGAGAAAAATGAGACTAATCTGAGAACATGAACATGATTTTGTCTCCCTACATGTCTCCCTCCCCTTTATCACACCCGTGTATTTACATTATTATTATTATTCACTATATGCGACAAGCATGAAATGAATGCAAGTGTGAAAAGTGTCAGTTGTCTCTCTATCATCAGCCCTCGCCTCTGTCTCCCTCACAACAAAAGTTATGTATGACAAGCTTTAAAATATTTTTCACTCATCTTTTTATTACGCTCCCTGTCATATGCAGAATAGGAGGAGTGAAGCTTGACGAACACAGCTGACTGTAAGAGAGAAAACAATGGATTTACTAAATCCCTTCCATTTTAATCCGCAATCCTCCGGATTTTCATTTTTAACTTCCCCGATTAAATTGCTTTATTTCCAGCCATATATAGAAGTGAATCGATTGACGAGGGCAGACACGTAATAAACTGAGATGGAGAGGGAAAGTGAAACAGAGAGGGGACGACGAAAATATTTAGATTAGGTCGGAAGAAAGCTCTTATCCTTTTACAAGTAGGCTCACCGTTCCTCCTATTAGCTCCCATCACGCCTCACAGGCACGATCGTTTACCACACACACATGCACTCACTTACAACTGCTACGTACTACATCAAAAAGGGTTTCCCTACTCACTCTTACCTTTCCTTTCCTTGTCCTGCACATAAAAAACTACAGTTTAGTCAAGTCGAAAATTGGGAAAATTCACCTGTCAGGTGGAATGTCACTGATTCTGACGGCCTCCTTGTCACATCACACACGCTGGCACTGGCAGCCCTTTAGGGACTCAAAATTGAATTACATCCAATGACAAGGGCAACTCAAAACGGCCGGTAGTGCTCCTCCTAACTCTTCCTTCCACAAAGTGTCACAATCAGCTACACAAATTTAAATGTTCCAATCACTGCCCCTCCCTCTCCTGTCCCATCATCCCTGTCCTCACCACTTTTTCTGATCTTGACACAATGTTGACCTCAGGTATATTCCAATATCCGCTTTCTAATCCTTTGTTCCGAACACCTGTAGGTAAGCAAAGAGAAAGAGTAGAGATTATTAAAAGTCCCTTGTCTGCGTCAAAGGGAAAGGAATAAGTTAATTTTTACATGTGAAATGGCAGGCATTTAAAATGGGCTCACTTTGATAGGATCCATATTAGCGTATAATTGCCATGCGGAAGCTACCTATTACAATTACTCGTGTTGTTTCCCAGAGGGAAGGAAATGATAGTGGTGCCAGCATACACAAATGCGTACATACATACACACACATATAAAGCCGTTTATACGGACGTGCCACACTGAGACTCCCGCATTCATACTGCCCTTGTGTGCGCGGGTGCATTTGTGCGTGCGTATCAGTGTAAAATCTGAATCTCATATTTAATACTACTTTCACCCATGACTACCTCCCCAAAGGAGTAGGCGAGAGCGAGTGGGAGAGGAGTAGTGAGCAATTCAAAACCCGATTATAGTTGGGGATTACACGCGTCGACTTTAGTGCGAAACACTTATCACGACTCCAGCTTACATTTTCTGCATGCATGATTTCATTATTATCCGCTTATCTCTTTTCCTTTTCCATGCTGTGCAGCACTAATATGTTCCTCTTCGGTCTACATAGGCGTATATATCCATATATGCGTCTTAAAACGCCTGGCTCCGATTCAACCTTCCCATTCACAGGTTTCCCTTTCTCCTCTCTTCTCTTCTTGCATAACGGACGACGATGACTCTTCTCTCCGTGATTACGCCATGAAATGCGGCGCATACAATTCCAAAGCTAGCAAATCATGGGATTTCCATCTGACAGCTGAACATGAATTTTAAACTGCAAAGATAATAATAAGAACATGGTCATGTATATTAATGTCATTCATCCGCCTATATAACTGATGGATTGAGCCGTCTCAACTCATTTAAAATCAAGTCCTCTATAATCTTTTTGCATGACATTATGCACTGTTCTGTACACAGGTTGTCAGAGGGACGACAGCGGAGCGAGATTACTGCTTGTACATTTATTTAACCCAGACGCCATGATCAACTGATCGATCCGATGGGTAACAGGGAGCAGGAGGGCCGAAAGTTTAGTGGAAAAATTACAAGCTCACTAGTCATCAGTTGGATGTGTATGGTGGGTGACGAGGAGGAATAGTACTGGAACAGAGAGAGACAGAGCTCATGTGTTGGGTATTTTATTGAGTTAGTGGAAAGTTTAATATGCATTAGGGCCGCATGAATATGTATAACTCATGTACGGGCAGACGGGATTCAGGTCGGCGTCATCATCATCACTATCCCCAGTACTCATCACACACACAGCAGCATCCGCACAGATGACTTCACATATGCACACACACGGGAAAGGTAGTAGGGTGGTAGAAAGAGTGCGAGAGAGAGTCAGAAGAATGTGAAGCGGGAGAAAATTTTAGTTATTCCGTCCGGAGAGCTTAATGGGTACATATGCGAATAAATATACATATAAATGATTATCACGAGTGAAAAAGACGGAGTGAGAGAGGCTGAAGAAGAAGAAGAATAGGAGGAGGATGCGGAGGAGTTCTCACTAGCAGAGTATATAGCAGTCGTCACTGTCGTCGTCGTTGTCGACATCCTCAGTTGTAGTCCTTGTCATCTTCAGTGAGATCAGGAGATCCCCCCGCAGCGTTGTCCCTTTTTAACCCCATTTAACCCACACGGTACGACCATTTTAATGAGATAGTCGTTGGCAGCCAAAAATAATCAAATTTCATCATATAATACCGGTTTCCTCTCTGCTTCATATGCATACTCAGGCTCATCCCTCCTCTCTCTCTCATACAGAATAATAGTTCCTCCGACGTTCCACTTTACTTCTTTACAGTCTTGTCTCACTTAAACTCATACTACATACACAGACCATGCTGTATATTCCACATCCCGCTCTTTCTAACTCCTCTCTGTCTCCCCCCGCGAATGCCTTTCCTATGCAAATCAACTTGGAGACTTACTTAATACTGTGTGACGACAAATATCTATATATCTATCTACTGCTACTGCTGCTGCTACTAAACTGAGCATATGCAACTACCCGCTGCCTTGTTCCCTCACTACTACATGTTTCATCTACTTACTATTTGGCTAAAGAGCTGGGAAAAGCTTATGGCTAAAGAGTCCTACATATCTCTATGTTCTCATGAATATTTATTTCAGTCAATCTTCTTCATATGGCTCTTCCACTAGACCTTTCAATTTCGTTACTTTAATTCACTCAACTTCCCAAGCAAGCCAAGCCAACTTTTGTCTTTTCCAGACTCGTCCTCCACGCTCTGCTCTACTCACTCTCATATGCGGATCCGTATAATCACATTAGCACATTATATTCTCTAGTCTTCATTTGGTCATATTCTATCCAACACAGAGATAAAACTTTTCGCACAAACTCATCATCATCATCATCATCAACTGATATAACTATCTATGCACACTCCAAATACACACCCGTCTGTCTCTCTCTCTCTCTGTCTGTCTGTCTTTCTCTCCATGAAAGTTGAAGAAAATTTTCCCTTTCGTCTTCGTCATCATCATCGCCCTTTCCGTCGTAGAAGTCAATCTTTTCAAAAATCCACACATAGAAGGAAGAAATGAGTAAGACTTGTGGGGAAAGAGGAAACTTCTTCTCATTCATTACAAATCAAGTCAAGTCATCTAGCCTTGAGCTGGTTATTTGTTAGAGTCATCATCTTCCTAGACTTCCACTTCTTTCCACGACTTTTTTCTTCTTCGGACTTTTTTTTTCTCTCTCTCCTTCCTCAATGCTCTCTGAATGTGACGAGTTAAGAATAAATAAACGCCATTTTGATGCACCATGTACAGACGGCGGACTAATAGTGAATTCACATCTGAGTACAGCTATAGGAAAAATCCATATAAACGTATACCTCTCATTATTATAGTTCCATCATAGAAGACGAAGACGATGACTTCAATCCCACAATGACTCTCCGTCTCTCTGTTCCAGTAAGACTTGGGGATGAGATAGAGAAAAAAAATCATTTGCATCCGAATCATTATGGATTTTTCCTCCTTCTATCCAGCCTTCTCCAGTTTTTCAAGTCAGCCAAAGAAGGGAGAATAAGAAAAGGCTGGAAACATAATTATTGTCCTTCCAATTCAACTTCTTCTTTCCTCCTCCATCGTCCAGCCCTCGTAAATTAAGTCAAAATATACGCTGAATCCTTACCACTTCCACCCAAATTAATTCAATTATAGCTTGCTCACTTTTCAAACTGAAATTGACCCGATTTCCGATAATTAAATTCATTTAATTTGCAAGAATTTGAAGTGAAAATCAAATAATGATGGTTGATAAGTTGGAAGTAGACAGCGCCGCTTCCGGGCCACAGTGCAAAGTCCAATCGCTCATAGCACGATCAAACTTAGACCCTTAGCAACGTTGAAACTGTGCACAGCCAGTCGTCATCTGTGGTAATTTCCAATGTATTTCTCCATTTTCAGGGACTAGGGGGAAGGATAATTATATTTATTTATTATTGTAAGTGTTCAGAAGAGAGACGGTTGTATAATAATGGAGCTTTTGAGGTGGAGTTTGAATTAATGGTGAAAATTTATAGAGTGAGAGATGCCTTTGCGGATACAAATGATGTGGTTCTCGGACAGGGAGGAGAGACTCTCAATAAATGTTACATGGAGTCATTTGATGAAAACCAGGAGCTAATATTTCATCGAGTCTCTTTCTCTCCAGCTCTCTCTCTCTCTCGCTCTCTCTACTTGTCTATGCATTTCTGGCAACTCTCAGTCAGTTTAATCTGTCTCTCTCGCTCTCAGTGTCTGTGTGGGTCGACATGGAATAAATTTACTCCTTTCTACTGTTTATGACTTTGGAGGAGGAAGGATGGAAGCAAGAGCTTTTCACCATAATAATCCCGGGAAAGCTTCATCTGTTCCCAGCTCTTTTGACTGGTGCGGAACCTCCCCCAACATTGCACCTCGTTGTGAACAAGATGAGGCGACAATACAGAGCGGAAGAAATATGGAGACACTTTGCAGTTGATCAAAATCGCTCCTCTCTGTGTATGAATTAAAAGGAGCATAACTGCCAGAGGGTCCCTGGATACTTGAACTGTGCATACGACAAGTCCCCCTTCATATTATCTAAGTAGGGGGTAATAAAAAAGTGACAAATGGAGAGTATTGGGGTGAATCAGTGTTCAATTAACCTAGTGTCAATGTACCCATATGTCATACACGCGACAGGGCTCTCTATTCAGGGTGCTCTTCAGTGCCAATGAGCCTAGTCAAACAATGTACATATGTATCCTCCTCCCTATCTCCTCCTATTCTCCTTTATCTATCTCTCCCTTCACGGAATATTTGGAACCTGTTCCTTCACATTTGTCATCTTCTTAATGCAATCCCGTGGTTCATAGAAACATCCCTCCTCCTCTTCAAGCTGACTCTTCCAAATTATCATCACTTTTTTCCACACGCACTTTCACATAGACATAGTGAACATTACAGACTCAACTTGGCCACATGGTCATGTCGCTTCCCAACTGCTCCCTAGTGTGTCAATTTTATAAGGTTAATATGGGATGTGAATCCCTTAATTTCTCTCGCCTCGTCCCATCAAATTATTATGCCGGCTTACAAATAGTTGAGAAGACTGTGGAAGCATGAACCGTGTAAAACTGCGCCCCTTGTATCTAACATGCATGAACACAAGCAAATGCTTTACTATACAGCAAAGGTACAGAGAAAATCCCCATCCTTTTCCCAATGAATGACTGTTGACATTTCACGCTTTTGCCAACAGCATTCAGCATACTCGCTCTATGTATACGAAAATGTTGTATTTTGGCACAGATTTGAATGTTTTAAGCCTCTCAATCACTTTTGTCACTTTAATACATATGTACACGGCGTCATGCTTGCGAAATTATCGCTTCACTTTTTCAATCTGTCCACAGCTGCATCATTCCTCATTATCATTGGATTTCCACAGGATGCTTTTGCGTTCAGGAAAGAAATATCTTCGCTTCTTCACTGTCTTTCCAAATGACAACATTTATAGGCGGGTAAAATTTTTGATGCTCTCAGTATAATATATTACGTTGTCGTCTCGGTCTATGTCAGTTTGCACTATGTGTTTGTGCGACTGTGTGTTCTCGTCCGTTTCGTGTGTGTGAGTCAGTATTAAACTATTTAAGTATTCCATAAGTATTCCTGGTATTTCATTGCATACAAGCACAGACCAGCCGAACATCTCAAAGTCGAGTTAAATGAGCCAGTCAAAAATTATAAGATTTCTCTATTGCAGGAGGCATTAGACAAGCAAAGGAGCGGCGAGGACCAAAGTAACAACAAACTCTCGATGGATAAATAATGATCCTGCTGAGTGCATAGGAGGAGAAGGTGGGACATTAAGGAGTCCTGTCGTCTCTCAATGTGTCTGACTCCTTAACACGCCAGTCATTATACTTGTGTACATTGGGGATGCATGTGTGAGTGTGCATGTGTACATTGCAGCAGGCAAGTTTGAATTTGTTTCCCTGTATCATCCAGTCTTCTTTGAATGTTATGCGTGCTCTGGATGTGGGTGTGTGAATTGAAGGTTTCTTTGAAGGTATATGCGTGTGTGAGCAAGTGCGATATCCCGTATGCAGAGCATTTTACTACTGTGTCAATGAAATCTGTTGGGTGCAACCATGTGTTTCCGTGCGTGTGAGAAGTAGAGAGAGAGAGAGAGAGACGTAGGGGAAGCATGTTGTATTTTATTTGCAACTGCATTGTGTATACTAATAAAACGGTTGAATCCCCCATGCATGCATGTTAGATGGTTTTCACGTGTGCTAATAATATCACTTGTGAGTAGGAAAAGGCCCCTAGTCTAATTACAGCCTCAAAAATCCATACCTCCGCATAAATTTCTCAACACTAAAAGTTCTAATCTCCTCTCCTGCTGCAATGATAAATAATCTGTCTCAGCTCCTGCTGCTCCTGTCTCTGCCCAAACACCAATAAAACTCAACACCATGTGCACGGCGGTAGCACAAAGAAGCTCTGGGATTTCAATATAAAAACATACACACAGTGGGATGGCTACTGTCGTGTCTGCCATAACTTTGGCTGTAGATACTTGAGCAGATAAGTTGCCTCCGTAGAGGATAAAATTATAATGCTTCTTCACATGCTCACACACGTGGGGAATTTCTCCGATCCTGTAGCCTTCATGTGAAGTCTGCAGCTTTCCAACTTATTAGTCTGACCCCTGACATGAGATATATGACTACAGGCAATATATGTAGGGATAGAGCGAAAGTACAGGAAATAAAGGGAGGACATTAGAGAAGAACAATCTTAATATATAACTGTACCTTGTGTCTATGTGTGTGTGTGTGTGTGTGTGTGTGTGTGTGTGTGTGTAGATATACTACGTGGGAATCATCAACGCTCGGCTGGACCAACCTGGACGGGAGAAAAACAATACATTTGATCATTCACGTACTATGAGAGTGAGTGAGTGTGTGCATGTGTGTGTGAGAGAGGAAAAGGCAAGGACTAGTATCTCTAATTCAGTTCCTCCAATATACTAGCACACGTTCCACACTAGTTTCCCTTCAACTAACATGTTAAAAAGGAGGTGGCGAGAGATAGTAGAGCCTCTGTCTGTGTGTGTGAGAGAGAGTGAGAGCGAAGAAAAAGAAAAGGAAAATAGCTTATAGAGGAAACATTGAGCAAGATATACGCCTGCTTCTGTCCGTACATAGAGGAGAAAAGTAGGAGGAGAAAGGACATAGAGAAGGGAAGAAGACGAGGAAAATAACAATAATATAGCAAGTCGAATAAAATAACTAAGGTGCTCCTGCGGTCCGCGCAGCCTGAACGACTTTAATTTTGATGGTCACTGTCTCCATATAACACAGAGCAATCCAATTTTCTCTCCTCTCTTCCATTTCATGACGTCAATTTTTTCTCCACTCTTCGCTTTTCTCTTCTTCTCTGCCATTCTGGTGGAAAATTGTTTTCTCCTTTCCCTGGCACGTTTTTTTCTCCTCCACTCAATCCACACACACACACAAGACTCACTCTCTCTCTCTCTGCTCGACCATTGGCTATTTCTTTTGACAAATATCTTTTCATTTACTTCCCCCCATCCTTTCCCTTCTCTCTCGTCCATCCAACCGTCCGGCTCCTCTTCTTCTTCCTCCGTCTTTTTCTTCTCTCTGGTTGTGAATGTGTGTGTATATGTGTACCATGATGAGGATGATGATGATGATCAGGAGTACATCCTCCCATACTCTTTTCCTTCACCTCATGCTTCAGTCTCCTTTGAGTAAACATTGTGAGTTATCATGGGAGGACAAAGAAGGTTGTGACAGGGACGAGGAGAAAAATATACGCCCCTCCTGACCCACGACGCAACTGATCATATGACATCAATACTTTATAAGTCTTCATTTCCTCGGAACAAGTGAACATTTATAGGCCTCATGGTGACTCCAATCTTTGTTTCAACACCGCCAAGTTTTTCTCTGTGAGCTAAAGAAGACTGACGGCTCCCTCATATGTTCGTCTCTGCATAGGTCTGTCTTTAGATATCAGAGGGCCGGCAAGTCAAAAGACCATAGCTAGTAGGAAATCAGTAATATTCTTCCAGCGCTTTGCAAAATAAATGTGAATTTTTCATAGTGGCATTTAAGCGTCGCATGTTCAGGAGGAGGATGATGATGATTGTCATAGGACTTGGAAAATGACTGTATTCTCTGTGTAATAATACTCTCGTGACAGGAACTCATTCATGGTTTCAAGTGGTGGAGGGAGGTCGGAAGAGGAAGCTTGTAGTGAATGTTTAAAGAGTTGGAAAAAAACGTAGAGCATGCACGAGAGAGAGGTTTGAAAAAATGTGCCAACTTTATAATGTTGTCATCCTCATCAATGACAGTTGGCCTGAATTATTAAGAGGAACCACATGAGAGACTCTGACGGCTCAGAGCGACATGACGACAGACGGGAGGAAAAAGAGGGCCAAACATAAACTGATTTTCTGTCATTTTAGCGACGTAGGCAGGGGATTGTTGTGCTATGGATGCGTGACGACAGCATTTGAATCCATCAAATATTCACTGTGGAAAAACTTGGCATACACTCGGGCGATGGAGACAGAAGGAGGAAAAATGAATAAATAAACTCCTTGCTCTCTCTCTTTCTCGGTCTCTCTGCACACTCAAATGTCTCATGCATGTGGAGGACAGATCCCGGAGCCCCACTTGAACCCACAAGTGTAAGCTGGATTATGTTGGAATGGACTTGGAAAAGATGTACATAGGCGAAGGGATCCTACCTTTTGGCCATTTACCCCTCAATCTACATACGTTTTATGATCGCTTTCCTTCCTCATGCCCTTCAATGTGTACTCAGTATCGTCTTGATGCTGAGGAAAAGCGACATATCAATGTAAAATGTTTTCTACAAACACACTGGATTTCACTTTCTGTATTCCTCAATATTCCATGTACATACATAAACGTATTAAAGGAATAGATGGCATATATTTGTGGTTCTTGATGGATTCGAATGGATCCTCATGTGTGGGGAAGGATGATGCAACTTTTGCGGAGAAAGGTAGACGCAGAGAAGAAAGAATAAAAAAACGACAAAAACTATGTACACAAACTTTGCATTTTTTTGTGCGTGCGTCTGTGTGTGTATGTCTAAGTTTCTCCAACTTTTTCTGTTCTGTACATACAAACGCTCACGTTCAATTCTTATACATCTTCTTCTTTTTCTTCCAGATGGACCATATTGGTTGAAAGGAGTAAACGTGTAGGATGGGATCAAAGCATAAAAAGCTACGCATGGATGGACGGAATCCTTATTTTCTCATCTCTATTCAATGTCAACATGGTGAAAAACATAAAATATATAGATATTCCTAAAGAAAAACAGGGTTCCTACTCGTCCCTCTTTTTCCTTCCAAATCGTTTCCCTATTCACTTATCGCATCCCTAGATGTGCCCATTGTTTCCGCTACTACCACCAGCCATTCTTTATTCTCTCAACTTTGACTGCATACGCACACCGGAAAGGAGTTGATCCCATCGATTTGTCCTCACAAGTTTACACCCAGTGTAGGTCTTTGCCATTCTCTACAGTGTGTGTGAAACTGCAAAAACTGCATACTGTCCCCAATGTCCTTGCTCTCAAGGACTGCGTAAGTAATTTGTATCGTCCCGTACACATACACAAACTGAGAAACACCCGCACACATAGACACTCACTCACAACACTCCATACTTCATTCCTGAACATTCCAACATGCACAATAGAATTCCTCCTGAACATTTAATTACCTTGATTTTTAAGGGTCATTAGCTCAATACATATCAACGCTATTAGCCTACCATATATTTCCAGCAGCAGCCCCATCGTATTCTGCATAATCTAATCCCGCTTCCATCCCATTGATTTCTGGCGCAATAAAAGCGTTTGTATACAGCCGACCTGAGGCATTATGATGATGATGATTCTTTAGTTGTTATTTCAGGGGAATGGAAAAGTGCGTCTATAAGGATGGATGAGCTAGATCCATTCATTCGTCCATATGAATCTGTGGAAAGTTTTCTTCAATTTCTTCCGCCAGACATTTTCCCAATCAAATCTCTCATTTTATCTCCGCCTCCCTCGCGTACCCCTTTTCCTTATGGCATATTCAAATTGAAAGGGACGACGATGCATTGAAAGACACACGCATACTCTCAGGGTGAGTATAAAGCAAGATGAATGGTTATAGAGGGAAGCTCCGTGCGAGTTCAATCTGTGAAATTGAGCAAGGAGATTTTAAGAACGACTACTACAACGACCATACTCTGCCTCTCTGTATCCCTATGAATTGCATTGCAAAAGATACGCTGCTCCTCACACAACTCTGTATGCATTCATTCCCAAGTCCCTCTCCGTATAACTATTTTTTTTCACCATAAAAATCCGTATGTGTTTCTTTTGCTACTCTGATACTTTTTCTCTCAAGTAGCAAGCCTGCCTGCTGCCATTTATACATGGAATGCAATTTTATGATTTTCTATTTCTCCTCCCACTACCCTTTTTTGCTCCTTACGCAATGCAATGCCTGCCTACATTTTCCTTGTGTTTGCGCCAGTACAATATTCAAGAGGAGAAAGATTGGATATGGAGCTGTTGGGAAAAGTGGTTGCTGTCGAGAAGTATAATACAATAAGTAAGTATGAAAGCCATATAGATAAATGTATGAGAGTTTCACTACTGCTACTGCTGCTGTAGTTTAGGAAGGCACTGGAGAGAGAGAAACCTATCTATGGCATGGCATCGTAGGCATGAAATGAAATCGAAAATGTCGTCTTTTATGGCTAACATTCCTCTGATTTATCTTCCCCCCTCTCACAGTTTCTCCCGGTCTATCCCAAGTCAAGATATGTAATGTGAAAAGATGTGTGTGTGTGAGTGTGTGTGTGTTACTTTATGTACATGACGTGAGTGTTTGTATGGCGCGAGACGTGTTATATAAGGACATGGCTATGACTGGAGAGAAGAAACCGCCCATTGAAAAAACTATAAGGTAACGTGGGGACATAAAAGCCCTTCTCCACCCGCACACACAACTATATCTTCCACTCTCGCCCTTTCTGTATATGGAAACATATTCTTTTTGAAAGGGAAAATCCTGCGCGCAAAGTGTCGAACTCATATTCATCTACAGAGCGATGTTCTTCGTCTTTTCCTTCGCTGCCGTCGTCGTCCCCGCCACATTTTCACATGAAGGAATGAAGGGAAAGTTTGCGTGCGGGAGGAGAGAAAGAGGGAAGCGGAGGAGTTGTTCTTCTCCTTCTCTTCTCCACTGTTATAAAAAATTCAATATTAATAACATGGCGCAGTTCAGCATTGCGGAACAAGCTCGGACTCCGCCTATGCTTCCTCAGGCGCACATACACACCACTGGCCAAGAGTCCAATCAGGATTCAGGTAGTGCGGCGAGCCGTTCAGAATTATAATAACTAGCCAGAGCTCGTCCAAACGACCTCCATAGGACCAACGAAGAGAGACGAAGCCTTCGGACTGGAGGGGAGAGAGGGAAAGTCTGTGGGAAAATGACGCTAGCCATCCTACTGCTCTCTCTCTCTTCATACAAATCCTCATGTATGTTTTTTTCTCTTTTTGAAAGGATTTCCATGTAGAAAGAAAACTCCATTTTCCAACGTCCTTTTCTATGGTCAGTCAGAGTCTTTCACATATACACAGAGAGAGATAGAGGCCAGAGAAATCGGATTAGGATGAGAGACTACTACTGCTACTGCTGCTCTTACTACTGTCCACCGCCTTACACTCCTTCATATCCAACTTACATACTAGAAGCCTTCCCATGTACACACATCTTTTAGCTTTGCCATTGATATACAAAGCCATGGATTTTGCTCCAAAGACAAACAAACTACTCACACAGCCAATGCCATCTGGATTTTTATGGCTGCTTTTGTGAATTTTAGTGACAGAAAAATAAAGCTCTTAGGGCCAACAGTCGGACAGAGTGGTCAAGAGAAAATGACAAATAGCTCTGGCTGTCAATGGGATTCTCCTCAACCCCTGGAGAACATTTCATGTGTGAGGGAAGACGAATCCTGCAGGAATAATATGACATGTGGCTACAAGTTTGGACTGTTTTCACCGAGGTCCACATATACACACGCCTTGCACTACTATGTTAGCACTGTGTATTTCTTTGCCATGTCTTTTGTATGTATTAGAGTGAGAGAGTATTGACGGAAGCCGTAGGAAAAGTCCACCCTTGCCGTCGTCATCTTGAGAGGCAGAACCCCTCGCCATCCAACTTTCTATTTTGTTGGAATTGCCATTTATACAAATGACCAGCAAGACATCAGCGGAGCCTCTGCATGAAAATACATAGTCATGGATGAATACTATCCTTCCGTCCTCCCTTCAAAATGACCCTCAATTTCTCTCCTTTTCCCACCAAATTGAACTAGCTATATTGAATGGAAGACTGAAGGACATAAAAAATGACAAGGGGATATGTATGCCGGAATGTCATGTTTATATTCTTGTTGAGTTATAAAAAAAGAAGAGGACGCGCATCAAACGACGCTCGCTCATGTGGGGCGGAGGATTTTCATAAGCTAGAGAACAAAAAGTTAAATTGTTGGGAGGGTGCGTGGTTTGGTTGGTGATGCGTGTGTTTGGAAGAAATGTTGCGGAAGAGAAGGCTACAAGGAGGCATATGTGAGTGTGGAGGGCTATAAAATATGATGAGATATCTTTTATGAGGGAAGAGAGCGGAGAGAGCTGGAGGGAGGGTGTAGTTTTGGAGACTAAAAAAGAGCCTTGCTGCCTATTGGACTGCGTCTGGCTGCGGTTCATAAGCAATTTGCGCAAAGTTATGATGACATGAATGCGCATGAAAGGGGCGAGAGAATATGAAATCAACTCATAAGCTTTTTCCTTTTCATCTACATATAGCTGCTCAAGTCTATTCATCCTCCACACCCACTGCTTCTGTCTCTTTCACTGCGTAGGCACCAGCCAACCTCTACAGCTCTCCGTCTTCGTAAACTTTTTACACCTGGCGTGAATGTGTAGCTTTATGAGTGTCTTGCACTACACAACTTTTCTTCACTACCACTCCTACCTTCAGCTTCTTCGAATGGATCAATACAGCAAGACCCACACGGAGGATCATGCTTGTAGTTATCAACCAATTGACTTGCTAATACTAATGTTTTGCCCACTCCTTCATTACGGCAGAATTCCCTTGGATTTCGTCTCTGCGCTTGTTTAACTTGTCCCTAATACACATGTGTACTCTCTTGGACTGATTAGACACAGGCCAGGACATATGTACACAGCATGTGGGACCATCTGATGTAGCCACCCTAATGTACGTACGTATGGGAGACAGGGAGACTTGAATGTAGAGGGTTCGGATGCAATTATTGCAAAATTTAGCAGACCCTCTGTGCTAGTTTGCATCAGTGTTGGTAATTGGAGCACTTGAGAGTTTCCTGCAATTGCTCCCAATTTCCCCAGAAATCTTAGCGGTGCATGCACAAATCTCGACAAGAGCCTGTCTGGAAACATTTTTATTGGTGATTATTTTGGAATTTGATATTCTTGTTATGCTTTTTGGGAAATAGAATTTGAAATCGAAAAATCGTGCCTCGTCGACGATTGCTTTGAAAAATCTATAATTCTTGGTGATTTCTGTTTCATTGTCAACTGCCATTATGTATGATGACAATTATCGCAATAATAAATTGTCACCTTGACAACTTATGTCGAATTCTTTAATGAAAATTTTAGTGAACATGTTTGAAGAAAAATTTATTCTAAAGAATCGAGCCTTGCTTCTGCCAATTCTCCAACACTGCTATGCGAACACACACATACACAAGTATATTCCCATGACATGCAAATGATCAACAAATGGAAGCGACCCCTGCCTATAACCCATCCATGATTTGCGTTGCTCTTCCTGTACACCACATAATTAGATATTTCCTCTGAAAATCTATAGCTATCACAGCCTTACGTGGGTACGAGTTTACTCTGGTTACCAGGCGGCAAAAGGAGGGCGAGTGACAGCGGAGAGACAAGCATAGTAGAACAAGTTGCTTTGGGAAACTAGGTAAAAGCTCCACTCCTACACATCCCCAATATAACATGCAGATTTGAGCTCCAATTTTCATTTTCAACGGCAGTGAGTGAGTGATTCTTGTGTGAATTCACCCGCACACTCTCATCCTGTCTCTCCCTTGTATACGCACACTCACACGCAAATACTTACACACACACACACACACACACACACACACACACACACACACACACACACACACACAAACATACACACACTCAGAGATACACAGACACTTGAAGCCTCCTTGTTGGCTTGTTTCGCCCACCACACCAGAGTTTGCTAATCGTTATGTCCTCCTCTTCTTCCTCCACCACCGTCCCCTATAGTTACCGTTGGCACAAACACATTGCACCTTTGACATGCACACTTCCATAATCCCATGTGCGTGCTGGAAAGTCTCCGTTAGACATGCATTATGCAAACAGCATTATTGATGACTGTACTAGGATGAGGATGATGAGGACAGTAACGAAAGTGCGGGCATGTTTCTCATCCTCTGACCACGATCCTCCAACAATTTCCCAAATAATTGCTTGCTCCGGGGCTCTTTGACCAATCCCCTCTCGTCTCCGCATGCACCAAACTTTTCACATGCATACAAGGGGCTTGCATGTTAACATGCCCCTAACCTCTTTAATATTAAGCTATAAGCGAGGGGATTCGTGCGAAAACCGTTCACCCTTTCAGTTCGCTAACTTTTTTTTTTACACATGAGAGAGACATGAGGCGCTGCTTCACACGTTTAATCTCATGCAAACGCCACCATAATACAAAATTCAGCCATTATTGAAGGAGGCCTAAAAAATCCTTTTGGAATCATGTCGCTCCATTTCCTCCGTCCCTTATTACGACATGCCCTCCGATCACTTAACTTTTGCACATCATTCCCTCCCAAATTATAAGACACTCATAACGTTCTTTTTATACCTGAATCATTCCTCATTTCCACTTACATACTACCATTATTATAAGCACAAGATTACAGGGTAAACTCCAAAGTCCGCATCATAAAGTAAAGTGGAGCTGGGAGCTGTGATAGAATTATGGGTGTAGAGAGAGCGTGAGGGGAAAAAATCCCACTATTATTACAGGCAGACAGTCGGAAAGTCTATGAGGGAATGTAGTAGTGGTGGGCAATATAGTAGCATAGTAGTAGTCTTGATGTTCTATAGGAATTATTTATTGCTGTAAGAATTGAGCTGAGAGTCTTCAAGGAGGAGAAGATGAGTAGAGCAACTGAGGAGAAGAAGAAGAAGAAGAAAAGGAAAGTGAGTTGGATAATGCTCAGGCTATGTAGCATCATCGTGATGACCTTTACTAGAGGCAAAGTATACATAAGAGAGAGAGGAAAAGAAGGAGAAACCAGAAGAGCACATTTTGAAGAATGATACCCGCTTTGGTGTTATACAGAGAAGTTAAGTGGCGAGAGAGGAGGAAGAGGAAGGAGCGGGAGAGAGAGAGAGAATGAGAAAGATATATTATTATAACGGAGCTTCATCTTCATGTAGTGAGTTATTTCAGTGAGACGGGGATAAATCAAGAAAATGGCTGATATATTTCAAGAAGAGACGTACGGGTAGTTGGGAGAGGGGAAATTTCGTCGGCCTCGTAAATCTGATAGACTATAGACTATAGTTACCCTTGGATGCGCCCAACTTCTCTCTCTCATCCTTCTCCACCATATATATCCTCTCATTTTTGGCAATCGTCCTTATTACTCTCTACCACTCACTACATCCCTATGATGCGTCCAGGAGGAAAAGCACCAATACTGTCGTCCACTACTTGCCATTTCTTTCATTAGCACAAATCAAAGGCTTTTCCTCTCTCTCTCTCTCTCTGCCGCAAGTGCAGGGGCTAAAACACATCCTTTTATTTCCTTTCATACAGGCGTGAGCAAAGTGATAATGTTTAAAGCAAGGCTGTTAATCGGAATTCGAATTACAATT
The DNA here is from genome assembly GCA_034698825.1 of Deuterosminthurus bicinctus. Lineage (NCBI taxonomy): Eukaryota > Metazoa > Arthropoda > Collembola > Symphypleona > Bourletiellidae > Deuterosminthurus > Deuterosminthurus bicinctus. The sequence goes on along the minus strand of JAQIWI010000133.1, from coordinate 43 downwards.
ACAATTCGAATAAATTCGGGCAATCCGATGAATTGGAATCGGA